>JAZHYW010025769.1:0-167056 GCA_037355805.1 Ixodes ricinus | reverse complement strand
CTCAAGGTTAAAGCGGGCGCGTCAGAAAGAAAGCATAAAGAAAAACCACAGCAAGGCAGAGGCTTTGTCGCGGAAGCCGGCGAGTGAGCTCAAGGTCAAAGCGGGTGCGTCAGAAATAAAACACAAAGAAAACCACAGCAATCCAGATGCCTCTTCACGGAAACCGACGAGCGCGCTCAAGGTCAAAGCGGGCCTGTCAGAAATAAAACACAAAGAAAAGCACAGCAACGCAGGTGCATCGTCACGGAAGCCGTTGTGTGGTCGGCGGGGTTCGCCGCGCCTGCGCAGTGGAGGAGCGTGATGTCATCGCCGGAGCGCCGTGTGCGATAGGAAGACGTGGCACGCTGCTTGTAGGAATGCGCTGCGGGTACGAATGCTTTCGCCTTCCTACACGTAAACAGTCTTAAGTGTCTCTGCCAAATTTTTCTGCCGCATAGTCGGTTCGCGAAGAAATATTGCGAGGCTTTTACGTTGGCGCACTTTTACCCGTTTCATTTGAGGTTCGACCGCTGCCGACGCTACAATTTCATGGAGTCAATCGAACAGCGCGAAAAGTGCCTCGTCACAGCGCTTGTCGCTTTTGTGCGTTGGATGTCACCAATCACGCACAGTGCACGAGCCGTGATTCCGATGTTTTTATTTTTTCTTCTGCGTGGTGGTTTAGCTGGAGTATACATTGCGAACCAACAGAGACAACGAGTGCCATGAGAATGAATTTTTAGGGCTGCTTGATTGGCCAATCAGAACTTAGCTTTCTGCACGGTGGGACTTGAAGTAAAAGGGAATATAACCTTGGCCTGTTTTTTTTTTCTTCTTTCTTTTTTAGTATTCTTAATAGGCATCACATAACAATACAGACACCTTTAATGAAAACTGAAAAAGAAAACCAAAAACTTATACTTAAGAATGTTGAGTTTACTGAACTCGAGTCTCACAAACCTCACTTTACTCAAGGTGTGTGAAAATAAAAGTTTCAACTTAAAATAGCCCGACAAAGTAAAGTGTAGAAAATTGTGTATACCGTAAAACGTCTAAATAACTCTATATCGTTGTACTAAAATATCAGGCTATGACTAAATACTTGTCCAAAATAATGTGAACGGCGCGATGACGGCTCATCGGAGAAGATCGAACGGCAGACATCATTCACGCGGTCCAGAAGCAGCACAAACTCCCTCTAAACAACCGGGTGCGTGTAACGTGCACAGGTAAATGGAAATGAGCAACGCCACCTATAGACATAAGGCCTCCGCATGATCTTTTCTTCCTTCATGAAACGTCATCAGAGTCGAATCACGCCAACTCGGCTATTGGGCCCGAGCCCGACCTTCAGACGCGCTGATTGGACACGAGCTCCAGCCGAACACTGACAAAGCACTCGCGCTCAATCTCACGCTTCGATCCATCTGACTGGGATGACGGTAAGGAGGCCTTCTGCCTAGGTGGTGTTGAACTTGAAGTCCCTAGATAAGAGCTTCCTACAAGCGTTCTTTGAAGCGCCGGCTTCGTGACGGTGTAGATTTTAGGAAGCGAATGGCGGCGCACAGCAGAGGTTTCAACTGAATGCGGCCATCTTATTCCAGCCGAATGCGCTTTGTCATTTGTATTGGTTGTCGTTACTCGTAAAAGAAGTATTAAGGGACTTTAGTTGAACGGAGTAATATTACACCTCGGTTGCCGAATACGTCCGAAAGCAGTAAGGGGAACGTGCACGTAAAACCGCGAACACGCATGCTACGAACACAAGTCACTGGGCCTTCCCTCTGTATGATTGGTTTAGCGATGATAGAAAATGTACGAAAATATTCCGAGCCCCATGACACTGCGCTTTTGACGCTGTTTGATTTCCGGATTTAAAGTGACGAAGTGTGTATTCACAAAGCTAGATATCAATAAAATATAAATTCTCAGGATTTTATTAGTGTCTGTATTTCTCCCGGCAGGTATTGGCATGAAACTCGAAGTTGTTGAATGGGAATGAGCAGGCGGCAACTATTGCACAGTGACAAACATTTTATTTTATTAATGCGTTAGCATTCGTAGCTACATGACAGCGAAAAACTGACGCCGTCCGTCTGCGGACTCAACAGGGAAAATGGAAGCGCGCCGCGTAGAGAGGAGGAGAGAAGGGAAGGACAAAGGCGAGAGAGAGAGGCGACGTCACGGGGTGGAAGCCAATGCGCGCGCGGGAAAGCGTTGAACAGGGAGAGCAGCATCAGGCAGCGGATGCCGCTGCTAAGTGTGCAAGGCGGACGAACAAGACAGGGGAGCGAAAGCAGCGCCCAGCTCGGCTGGCCGAAATGCGGCGCAAGAAGCGGCAAGCCGACGTGGGCCTGCGTGCGACAAAGGCTGGGGCGAAGCGGGCTCGCCGGAAAAAAAACTCAAAGGAAGATCCATTGGAGGATCCTTAGGGAATGCGTTAGCATGACCCCCGGGAAACGCCACACACATCCCTTTTTGGGAAACGTTACACTGACTCTGTAACGAAGCCAAAAAGAGGCAGCAAAATATAGAGGAAGCAAAAGATACAACCAAAAGAAAAAGCCAAAACCAATTAATGAAGGGGTCAGCGTTAGCGTTCACCAAAGGGGGAAGTTTGTGGTCAATGGTACTGCAAACGGATTCCCTAAGGACCCACCAATAGATTTTTTCTCCTCGTATACTAAAAAGAGTATAGTAAAAAAATTAAATCGAGCGATATTACAACGGGATTGGTCTTGTTATTGTGCTGTAAAAACAGAAATTCTACCGGTGAAACGAAAATTCCTCCGTTCGAAATAAGAATCAACAGTAAAAATTAAAATCATAGTTCAAACTTTGTTTTCGGACTTTTCTTGCAGCTTCTCTGGAAAACCCGGACACTGCTGGGCAGCCGTTGCAAAGTTACCCGTTTTATATTTTATAAGACCAGTAAAAAGAAACAATCTAGCAAAGATATGAAATGGTGGGGCCTAGACGACGAACATGCGCAATTATTCTTTTTTTTTCTTCCACAGTAGCACTTCCAGTATTCGCGTTTCTATCCTAATATGTTGATGAGGAGCGGTCGATAAAGCGGTGGCGTTCCTAAACACACGTAGGCATGAGACGTAAACGAAGAGCGACGTTGACGCCAAGAGCAGAGCGAGCGCAGCCGCCCCGCTCTTATGAAACAACGTATGGAGAGGCGATGTAGGGAACAGAGTTACGGGAAAACGAACCCAGAGCGCCCTGTTACTTTTTACGGTGGTGAATCTGGATGGACCACCCTATCATTCCTGCACAACGACAATTAGAAGTTTTTTTTTTTTTATTCTTATTTTTTTGTGGAGGTACCCATTTTAACCGAGTATCTCCATTGCTCTTTTCCATTCACTGGCATACACAAACACAAACTGGACTAGCAGCCCTGTTTTTTTATCATTTTACTTTTACTCGCCTGTTTTACGCCAGAGTGTGCCATTTTGAGATGACATATTTGTCCGTTGTTATTGTCAATTGCGTCTTGTACCAGCACCACCTTAAAATGCACCAATGTACCGCCACGGAAAACATGTGCAAAAAACACCCAATCCAACCATTATCTGCGTCTGTTCTCCCCACAAGCTCTATTATCTCTCAATTTCTGTAGAAGTTCGGAGTCGATCTATAAGTGACGAAATGGAACTGTTGGTTTACTCGACATGCTTTTCCGAATACGCCACCGGGAGCAACCCCTCCAAAACACCCTGAAGTCGCCCCAGCTGCCACGCTAACTTCCGCGCCCCGCCAAGTGAACGGGAAGATTGACGGCAGGGACCCGGGGCATGACTCAGCTCTTCGACACAGCCCCGGGACCAGCAGCGTATTGAGCTCAGCAGCAGGGCCATTCTCCCCGCGGCCACAAGCTGCTGTGTGCGGCTCCGAACAGGACCGGCTAATGAACGACGAAAGGACGCTATGGGATCGATGCAAGTTGCTATTTCGACCAAACGGGCATCGTTAGGGGAGTTGCGTCCAATCGATGGCTGCGCAGCGGTCGGGGACGCGGAAGTATCGCGACAGATCTTAACAGGAGTCCGCTATCTCCTCCACTGCCTCCCCCCTTTTTCTTCGCTCCCCGCCCCTCCCCCGCTTTTCACCATCTCCAATTTCTTTGGGCTAGTAACTCTATAGGGCTTCCTAGAGCCAATAAATAATATAGTCTCAGTGTATCGGCACTAACTTCTCTGACTTTCTTGTGGGCGCCGTAATTTTCTTGCTTAGTGCAGAGTGGGTGCAATAAACTACTTCTGAAAATCCCTGCATGCAACACTGCCCGCGTTGCATTATGGGACCTTCTCCGCCATGGAGAGGACTGGCGTGGTTTCGGTTTCGCTTTCCCCATTGACAATGTAGTGAATCTCAGTACTGAATGAAAATGAAGTCAGCGCTCGCTTGCATTACAGCCTTTCATCTTCTTGAGAGCCCTCGTTGAAGCACAGACCTCCAGCGGCCATAAGGACCTGCCTATAGACATAGCAAGAAGTGTACGGCCGGCCGCGTCCGATACCTTCCTGGCCGCCTGGTATACCACTCCGGGCTCACGGAACATTTAAGAAGCTTAGGACGTTGAGGGGACAATGGAACAGGATGATCGGTCCAGCATACTTCTCATACCTGCTATCATAGTTGTGTGTCTACCTACGCACAAACCCCAAGAAACGTGCCCCAGCATTCTATCTGTATTGGTAGGCAACACAATAATAATATAAATTTAAGTAACGCCACGCATGCAAAAATGGAGGCACTGTGTTTTCTTGTGACAGTATGTGGTGAAGTGAGATTGGAAAATAGAAACCGAAACTCTTGTCAATGGGATCCCAGGACGCTCTGTGCGGCACTGAGCCATTTGGATCACTTCGATTCTGAAAGATTGGCGATATATTCGATTCGAAAATGCGACTTCCTAACCTTCAGATACAATGCCGGGCAACTCGCGCTGTATCGTTATTGCTCTGGCGCGTACTGTTTTAGCATATCTGGGAGGACGGAAAAGTGTTTCCCGTGATATCGGATAAAAGCTTTTGATAGGTGGTGGCAGCAAGGACGTTGAGAACCAACCTGGTTAAATTGCCGTTTGTCATGAAGGGCAGCTTTAGTGGCTCCACTCCCCGACGAGCTGCGTCCCTGCTGGTGATGCGGATATCTGAAGTGCCATGGGAACGCTCTTTCGTAATGTTTGCCCCCGATAGGCCTTTTCTCTAGTCTCTCGAGTAAACTAAGTGGCTCTTTTTGTTTTTGCTTTTTAATAAGAGTGCAAATGATTTATTAAAAGAAAACTATGTAAATAAGTAAATGATTACCTCGCAATAAGGTTATACACCGCGCGGCGGACGTCAGGCAGACAAATGTAAAGTCATAATTACAAAATCTTTCCCCAAACTCACTATTTCACTTTTAAAATATGCGCTTGAGCTGGCAGATGCCAATTAGAAATGTGTTGCCAGTCGTCACAATATGCCACAGAACTTGATAGGGATCAAACAACATTCTGCCCCGCGCTATTCTCTGGTGAAGTTAGGCTGTCTAGTCTTTCCCATACCGAAACAAAGAAAAAAAAAAGGAGTGCCTAAATCTGCGCCACCCAAGAAACCGAGGAATACTGCGTGCCATTTGTACGGCCACGTGAGCGTTATTAGGAGTTGTAGTAGATCGTTTTTCTCCTCCGCTACGGTATCCCCGAAGAAAACGCCGCAGCTGCGCATTGCGCGCCGCCAGCCTTGTCTGCATAGTTCAAGGTCTTGTGGCGGATTACGGAGCGCTATCCGGGTGCTTAGCGGGCTGCGGAAACGGTATTGGCCCAGAGCGGGACCGATTGGAGCGCTGCGATCGACTCGACCGTGACGTAGGATGGAGGATCACGTGATAAGGCCAGCTATTCCGCCTAGCTTTGGTCGGGGCCTTCGAAACCCTTCAATCAGTACTTTCGCATTTTTTTCTTTGCTTGAACCTTTATCAGTACGGCGTGGATCGGCTTCGGCAGCTGTCGAGCTCAGGGAGCAATGGTAAAGTACCGTTCGGGGCCGCAACGCCGCAGTTGCGACCGACCCAAATATCAGCTATTACATCTACCCCGAGGAGAAGCATTCCAATATGATTCATAAAATGTGAACAGTCTCACCCTGCGTGGCAGTACCTTTCTCATACAGCTTCAATATTATTTGCACAGTGGGGTTAGAAATGTATGTACAAGTTGGCGTCACCCAATGCAAGTAGAGCTGAGTGCTAATAGGCTTGAAACAGTAATTTACAGAGGATATACCAAGCCATAAAATGTCACTGACTATTTTAATGCAAGCATCACTCACAGCTTAGTGGTATTTAATCAACCAGCAGCTGCACGAAATGTGAGAATGTTACGTTGCTTTATTTATTTTACTTTAAAGATTGCTGTTGCAAGTAGCTGCTTTCGTATTAGCAAGTAATATATTTTATTTTTGTAGCCTATCTGCTTATCATGTAGGAGCCCAAATAAAACAATTCTACAACTCTAATACACCTAGCTACAGGAATATTTGCATAATCTTTCTTTACAAAAGAAAAACAGCGATGCTGTACACGAACTGTCATTGGCCTTTGAATGGTCTGATATTAGTTTATGAAATTAAATGTTATCAACAAGCTTTAATATTCGTCGCTCAAAAATTCCGACATCGCAGAAAAGTTACAAAACCTGTGCTTCAAAAACATAAAAAAATTAAAAATTAGTTGCACCGTATTGATTTTGCAACTCGCGACTTGGGAAACGAGCATGTTATAGCTACGAGCCACGATAATTTGTTTTCTTTATTCCTGAGCTACGATAACAACGGGAGATGACCGATTATATTTGGAAAAACGGCGCTTCACTCACCGTTCATCGCAAATCGCAATCTCTAAAGGCCGGTTGAGACACTTGCGCTCATGAGTGCGTTTAACTGCGTTGTGTTGAGAACCGAAAGCGAGACACCGGCACATCCAGCTTCGCATGAAGCGTGGAATCCAATTTAAGGAATCATGTTTGCACGCGATATAAGCAGCAGGGATGTCCTGGTTTCTCGCAGCTGAAACGCAGTCAAACGCAATCAAAAGCAGCTATCTGAGTGCTCCAGCTGCTTCGCTCCCGGCCCTGGCCGAGAGCTCGATCGATTTCACAGCACGCTGGCCGGTGGGTACATACAACCTAACCTAGGGACCTAACCAAGTAATGATACACGGCATGTTTCTTCACCCATGCTTTGCAGGAGCTCGATGTGTCACCGACATTTCTTCCATCCAGCTCGTGCGGGTACGAAGTGAGTGCCGACGTTCGGAGTACGAATCCAATGAACGTGTAGCAATCCTTATCCAGCTTCTTGATTCTACAGAACACGTGTCCCGCTTCAAGAACATCTTTCGTCCTCAAGCAACAGGCGGGACATTTAGTGGGCCTTGTCCACGAACGCATTGATGCTGGTTACAGACAGCACAAGTGAAAAGGGGTACACAGTTGTAACGAAGTGCCCCGTCGAATAGAAGAAAAAAATTTCCCCTACCTTCAACGGTAGGTCGCGCTTCGTAAGCATTCATTGCGATACGCGAGACAGCCGCCGAAAACGACAAGTTGACCCGTACCCTCCACCGCGCCAGTCCACGCCGCCGCGCTTCCGTGCACCGACCGCTTCCCTGCTCGCCTGCAACCGGCTAACCGGCTCCCCGGAAGCATTCGTACGGTAGCCGATTTGGGAACTCGACTAGGTCGAGTAGTGAAACGAAAGATAGGGTTAAAAGAAGCCTTAAGCACCCGTAGTATTAAAAAGTGAAGACCGAGACACTCCATTCTTGACGCAGAGTGGCAGGAAACGGTCACGTGATCCCTCATCCTACGTCACGACGATAGGCCCGTCAGGTGGCGCCACGCCATGTTCTCGGGGCTAATACTACAATTCCCTAGCGGTGACGCTTCCCTTCCACGAAACGGACGCTTACGTCTCTTCCGGGTGGGACTTTCGTCGTCCTTTTTGGTCTCTAGTTTCGGTATCTCGTATCCTCACGGCTTCAAATGTTCAGTGAAAAGCGCGGTGAATCTATTTGCACGAATTCTAATAACTACTCTGGCATAGTTTGACAACTGGCGATACATCTTGAAATGTTGCCCCTAAAAGTATCGCTTTAAAGGATACTTAGTCGATTTGGGGTAATTAATGTCCTAATCGTCCTTTTACGTTCGACGTCCGCCGCTGTCATTGTGTATATTTACAGTGTTTGATTTCAATTCGAACAGATCTATAGTACGAAAAGAAAAGAACCGTGAAAGGTACACTAATGCGGTTTACGCAAATTATACGTCTAGGGGACATATTATAGGGGCCAATCGTCACGATAAGTCGGATAATGAACTAAAATGTTTTAGCTAACGATTTAGCTAGTGAACGTCAACTGAACGTCATCGAAAACCACTGTAAGTTTGTCAATTTTAAAGCGACTTCAAGAACGTGTGAAGCGCGGGGTCGCACCAAAGTTACCACCCGTGCAACAGGCGTGAAAGCTAGCGGCGGGAAAACGCGTGTGATAATCTAACCCTCCGCCTTTTCCCACCGCTAGCTTTGCGCCTGGTACACAACTGGTGATTTTGGTGTACTACCGTGCTGAACATGATGAACAAAACAGCGCACAAAAAGACGAGGACAGAGAAAGGAACATGCAGGACACACAAGCGCTTGTGTGTCCTGCATGTTCTCTGTCTGTCCTCGTCTTTTTGTGCGTTCTGTTCATCATGTCATCATACCAACTGGCCCAACTTACAACACTTCTGCAGTACTACCGTGCGTCACGCGTGCATCAAGTCGCTCTAAAAGTGAGTGATTTAGTGGTTTCCGATGATGCTCAACAAGTTTCTAAATGGAACCACGTGTTTATTTTCACTGAATAAAAGTTAATTAAGATATGCTAGTTAATTATCAAACTTTTCGTGAAAATTGATTCCCCATATTATGTCTCCCTGGCTCTAAACTCACCTGCACTAACCTCATTAGTGTACCCTTCTCGGATTGTTTGTAAAATCTGTTCGAATTAAAATCAAACACCCTGTTGTGTGGACACCGCGCGCGCCGCAGCTGCCAGATAACGTCTTCTCCTCGCCTTGGTTGCAAGCGGCGCCACCAGATGGCTCCTCGATATGCGGCTAATGGCAGCCTGTCGCGGCCCGGTTTCCCATACTTCTCTATGGGAGACACGCTTTGAGACACGCTTGTTTTTAAAGTCGTTTCCTCGATGCGCCACGTCATGTCGAACTTGACACTTGCGGTACGTGTGTTTGTTAGACACTACTCCATCATTCACCCTAGTTTCGAGCCTCAAAGACTGCAATTACAGTTTTATGAAGGCGTTGAAACGGAAAGATTTCTGGTGCGGCGTTCAAGCCAGCGTCCCTCAAGGTCAGAGCAGACGAAACGAGCAGAAAGAGCGCGTGCCCGGGTGCCATGGGACCGAGGAACTTTTTTCCTACGTTTGTTTCTGTTTTCCTCAGTTGCGCTGCCTGGAAGGCGGTAGACGCTGTCGGCTGGGGCTACTCGGACGCGCGCCGATGGGATTTTATCTGGTTGATCTCGTCGCAGCGGTGACCGTGCTGCGTGTCCTCACCTACCTATATCTTACGATCGATAACATTATCCTGCAGGAATCAGTTATCTATTTCCAGTGTACTTTTTTTCTAATTATTTTTCCTCGTGGGCCCTATACATCAACAGGCCCGACTATAAAAATAGTGAGGGAAGTGAATCCTTATTCTCGAGCACGCAAGATTCCGAATACAAGCTTTATGCAGCGAATTCCAAACTGATAGACTTAAGTTGAGATTCACGGCTCGATAGCGCATTTCGGAATGTGACGCAAGTGTCTCGCCCCCTCAGGTGGACCCCGGACTGACGCTGCTTCGATTTCCCGTAGTATGCGCCGTCGATTTAGCGTGGCGCACCGGCGCAGGTTTATCCAAGGCTCTTCGATTTTCGTATAATGCGCCCGCCCGACTGACCGAAGTGGGGCCGGTCTTTCCCCGCAACGCAAATAATTGAACGGAAAATGTTCAGTTATCTAACGGAAAACGTTTATTCGCCATTGTCATTAAGCCTTGGAAAACTTCTTTTTGGTCTGGTGTTTGCTTTCGGTGCCTTTGTCTTATACATACTTTTATTTTAAGCGCTTGAACCGAATAGTAGCATAGTGTTTATACACGTCCCTCTGCAATAAGATTGCAAGGGACCTGTTCATAACAATTTTGTTTACTGCTGGAAACCAGTCTCACCGCGTCTTATCACGTAAACTCTTCTAAAAAATATGATCTTCGTGATAGACATCCAGTTACAGCTCTATACTTTCAACGTGGACAACTCAGCAAATATGAAGAAAAATTCCACTTTTAGCGGCTGTATTTTAATTATTAGCAATAACCTGGAACATCTTTTTTATGCATAATTTTTATCAGCCCAATAGATTTGAGCATAACCAAAAATCACAAACAGATCAAACGTACTTTCTTTTTTTAATTAATGAAAACTCTAATATTATTGTTGTCTTTTTACGTAAATTCGTTTTCATATTTCGATCGTAATTTTTTAACTCCTTTTATTCACCATGTGTTCTAAACATAAGTTTGTTTTGTTTAGCAAATTGTTTAGGATGAGAGGTCACTTAAACTTTTCATTTCAGGGTTCATTACACGACGAGATATAAATCGTCGAACTCATCACTAAAAAGATTAGCTCAACGAGTTTGATAGTTTTGTTTATCAACGCTACGGCGTAACTCCAACTCATAAAAAAGCTGTAAAAAAAAGTCTGGCGTACCTGATGTTCCTTTGCGCATGAAGGAGCCAATCACTAAAATTTCAGAGATCCTTTCCTCCCCCGTGCCCATAAATATTATTAGCTCTAAAATGCTGTACAAACAGAACGTCACGCTATTGCCTAGGCACCGAAAACATATTTTTGAAAGAGATTCATAGCCCACGATCGAGTCATGAAACATGACCAAAACCTACTCAGTAAGGTGTTGTTATATTACTTTAATATGACAACAATTTTTGAGCTACCTAAACCAAATAAAAATTTTCAGAGTACATAGGCTTTACTCTTCCAGGCTTTCTATTTATTTTATCCGAGTCAAAATAGCTATTCAGAAAACGGCAAATGAAGGTCAAGGCCAAAACCAACGTTCAAAGTTGCCCACGCTCTCTTGGGGAAGGGGGGGGGTGACGTCAGACGTTGTACAACTTGCAAGTCGTGCAGGCAGTAAGAAAAAAGTATATTATGCATTTATTTTATTCTGCTAATGTGGCCTTCCGCATGATTCATTTGACACCATCAAACGTCTTGTAACGATCGTCGGGAGCAAGCTGTGCTGCCGCCGGGTTACAACATCTGATGTCACATTTTTGTTGTTGACACTAGAGCGCCTCAGCCCTCTCTGGTCACTTATAAAAATGCAATAACTTCGCGAAAAAAAACAAACAATGTTACTTGTAATTCGGGATCTGTCGTAGAGTGTTTATAACTATTGTATTTAAAATTTGGTGAAGAGAGAATGGCGCGCAGACGATCTTGCTGACCCGGCGTCACCTGATAAATTGTGTTTACCGGAACAAAATTTCTGACCTAAAAATAATGGCAGATTTGGAAATTTGCAAAATCTGGAGATAACTGAGAAGATGTGAAAAATAAAACTAAGGGCTTCGACTGGGTGCCCAACGCCCATTCTTACTTGATACAACCCAGAAGCATAATGTTTCTGTTCTTTCAGTTATGCGTGTTCCGATTCGTTAATGTGATGTGTCACTGTGTCGTTTCCCGGGTCAGCTCCTACGGAGCTCCCTTTTGCTCGCGTGCCCCATTTCCTCGGAGAGGTATTTGTATCTTTGCTTTCTCTCTCAGCAAGCTTGCGCGCAAAAACGTATCACGCCCCATTGACGTAAATAGTGGGAAACGTGGGGCGAAAAAAAATATATATATACGCACGGTGGAGCAGGCACACACACGCGCCTGTTTTCTAAAGAGCCCGCGATTCATCTGGCCTGTCGACACTTCAGTGCCAGGGGAGAATTTGTCCTTCCCGTCGAATCTTAGGCGACCCGGTTCCGCGCCTTCACAATGGCGTCAAATTCTGCTCGCCTTTCTTTCCCCCGAGACATTTGTGCGAAAATTTTATATACTCAAATAAATAAAGACAAAGTGAGAATGGGCAAAGCCAAGATTAAACCCAGCATGAAACAATCAGTATTTTGTTTATCATGAGGTTGTCGATGAAGTAAGTGACACGAAGCTTCCCGATGCACTTTATTGTTACCTCTGCTACAGTTAAAACTATGGTCTACACATGTCTCATAGATATGTCTAGCGTGACATGTCACATACATGTCACATTAATGCAGTATGTGGAGGTGAGTTATACTGCCATGGGGACATAATATAGGGGGCTAATTGTTACGATGCGATAGATAATTAACGAAAATTTGTTAAATTCCTTTCTAAGTGTGTGAAAATATTCATATGGTTTCAACTAGGAACCTGCTGAGCGTCATCGAAAACCAGACTATAATGGTAAATAATAGAAAATTTTGGGGCGCGTAGAGAGTGCGGTGGGCACATCGGTAGTTTAACAGCCACGTGTTACAGCAAGAAACTTTGTCAAAACTGCGAGCTAAAAACATACTTTTCGTGTAAGATTCACTCCTGTAACAGCCTCGAAAGACGTTAATAGTATAAATAAAGTTTAAAGAGAAAGAAAGGAAGATTAACCGACTTACCGTCATGTTGTATTACACCTGAGACTGCGGTGGATGAAATCGGAAGAACTTTCAGTAGAAGGAACAGACACAGAGAACGAACAGAAGGAACAGACACAGAGACGTTCTCTGTGTCTGTTCCTTCTACTGAAAGTTCTTCCGATTTCATCCACCGCAGTCTCAGAGTGTAATACAACATGATTAGCTACCACCAGCTCGCCTGCACTCTCACCGTCTTTTCGACTTACCGTCGAACAAATATTTCCCTACACCATGTCCTCCTGCACGTATAAGTCACCTGCACTGGCCGCATAAAGCTTTCATGGCTCCAAAAACAAACAAAAAATCTTAAAAGACTTAAAAATAAGTTAAACAGCTTGTGTAAAAAAGACTTCCTGAACAAAATAGGCCATGCTAGTCTTCTTTCCTTAGGTACTAGAGGAAACGTATAAAAAGTAGATATGAAGGCTTATTCAGTGCCGCCTAATCTTTAAAACATGAGGGAATGCCGAATGAACAGTTTGAAGGTATGTCAGCAGGTTCTGCGTGTTTTTAAGCACAGCCGATAAACAGTCTTACATATGGTGCGATAAGCGCTACAACAAATGCTATAACATTCCATTTGGCACCTGTCTCGACTGATTTAATGATATTCTGTACAATCATGTTGGAGGCGCAAGCTATATTCAACAGGTCCTATATATATTTACACTTGTTGCAACAAATAGTTTTTACAAAGTTTGATATTCACATAGACGCCGTTCTATGAACACTATAAAGACGCGTATTTGAATATATACTTATTTTAATAGAACGTGGTTGAAAATATAATTATAAAAAGTGTTTCGAGGCGAGTAAATCCCTCTTTTGTAGGGAATGTGATCCGGCTGTATCACGTATCGAATTTTGCATCTTTCTTTGGAAGAAATTGCCTTGTTGTGCTAGTAAGAAGCTATCCGTCGCGTGATGGTTTGAACCCTAGGCATCCTCACGCTTTTCTCAAGAGTGGTTGGAGCATCTGAGCAGCCGAGCCTGCCTCCGATGGTCAGGTCAATTATTCTGTCATCCTACTATACCTTGTAATTAAAACAAAATTTAATAAATTCACGTCCAGCTTTTTTTCTTTTTTTTCCCTTTCAAACTGGGATGGTTTATCTATATGTAGATGTCTATTCCTGAAGAGTGCGTGCGTACAATGCTATATCCTCGGCGGCTTTGGAAAGGTCTCTTCGTAGGAAATTAACGGCATCACGATTCACGTTGCTGCCTGTTGCTTAGCCACGCCGAACAAAGTTTCGGTTGCTCGTGCGAATCGGAATCGATTATTATGTTAGATACGCATCGCATTCCCGGTTCACGGAAACGTGAGTCGACGACGCCAGTCCGAGCAGGAGGTCGTGAGAGGTGAACGCAGCTCGCTCTGTCCGTTCCAACCTCCGTCTCTCCTCAAAGTGGACCGCGGCGAAGACTACGAGTGCTCGCTCGCTGCTTTAGTATGCACCTCGGCCGCACGAAATCTCGTGCTGCGGGGGTACTCACCGAAGCTATTTGCTCGAGCCTTTTTCTCAGTTTAACATAAAACGGAGTAAGGAACAACCAACAATAATTATAAAGTTCGAACACTCACCGCTTTGTACCATTTATATTTGAAAAGATCCACATTAAACTCAAACTAGCAATGCCGAACGGAGGTAAAAAGCAAAAAACTAAATGTTAGATGCTTAGATACCGTGAGTTTAGCCAGTCGGAGTATGGCTACATCGCTCCGTGCTGATGAAAAATTTTGCAAGTGTAGTGTGACTGCTAGCTTGCCTTGGCTTTTAAAGGGGTTAGGACACGCCAAAAATTAAGTATGGAATAACTAAACTTCCATGACCCATTGTATGTTCGCATATTTTTGCTAAATTTGTTTTGTAAATGACGCGATAGTTTCGCGGATAAATCGATTTATAAGCAAGATCCTGGCTCTCTCGGCGTCTCGCGCTTCAGCTTCCTCATTTACCTTCTGCGTTTTGAACACGCGGTTTTGAGACTATAAGGTCTACGGCATCGTTCGCTTCGTCGAAGTCTTCGACAGTGATCGCAGCAGCGATGAGAGTGATTGTTATCAAGAGATGTTGGAAGTTGGTCATTGTGACTTCGGCCCACTAACGGCCAGCTTTAGCGACGACGCCGAGATCGTCACGGAAGCACTCGCAGTCCGCGACGATTTCGCACGTGCGTGCGGGTGCAAGGTCGAAGGGCAAGGGGGCCCGAGCGAGACTAGCGTTGGAGTAGTCGAGTAGTGTGAGGGAGTGCGATCGTACTCTGGTGAGGATAGCTTGGGAGAGCATGGGGGCGCCTAGAAGGAGAGAGCGTTCAAATACACAAGATTATCACGTGGTTTATGGCCACCATGGTGTGATTACCTTGGGCAGTGTTGCTAGGTCGCCGGATGAAAATGATCGGCATTCGGAAATGTAATTTGCAATCACTGTAGCTCAAACAATCGCGGAGCTTTGTGTATATACTAAGTAAACTATGAGCATTCCATTTCAAGATTAATTTATTCGTTTAAATTTCGTGCCCTGACCTCTTTAATGTGAATCACACAGTAGTGATGAACATCCAGATCGAAATGGGCAGGGCGGGTAATGAACCCAGGACCCCTTGCTCATGCAGCGCAAGCTTTTCACCTACCCCCCCCCTCCGAAGTTAGGTACCCACCGTATCTCTATCCTTTAATATATTTGATATATTGAAATCCAATAGAAAAAGTTGAATTTAAGTCTTAGTACCAAATCAAACATGCTTATCGATTGATATGCCACCCACATAGTCATTCGAGCATACACTCAATCGAACACAGATACACAATCATGGTTATACATATTACTATAGAGTTATAAAAAAGACAATGCCGGTCAAACACAGTCAGTAGTTTTTCATGATACCAGTGTCGAGAAGGAAGTCAGGAAGTAGGGTTCGTAGCGTTCTTCTGAAGTGCCGTAGACGGCGATTATTCCAGCACTTTTGAGAGCGCATTCTTGAAATAAAGTCGGGAAAACCCAATTAAACGTTCGCGAATGCGTGAAAATCAACGCGTAGAAATAAAAAAGTGGGAGCGTGTGTGCGTTGACGAAGTTACAACGTCGTATGCTGTGATACACATTGCAGTATTAAAAAACAAGCGGCGGCAGATGGCATGCAGTGCTTAATCTAGAATTTCTAATCTGAAACTTCTAGATATTTTTAAAAAGAAGGCCAGTAAAAAGGCACAAAAATGACAGCAAGAAAAACCAGCAAAACATATCAAAAAATCAAAATGTTTCTTAAAAACACTTTTCGGGTGAATGTAACTTATTGTTAGCATAGTGCTAAACATTGAATCAAGGCATACGGTACTATCATGAGAGCTGCCATCCTGCACGACTTTCTGGATCAGCGCCGCCCACGCCTGGGTACATAGCAAGGCAGCTGTACATCATTCGCGAGACCACCCTGAACTTGAAAAGTCGCACCCTTTCGGTTTTCCCGTCTGCGATGCCGACTCCAGCAAGGGGTGTGGCAGAGAAGGCGTCGACAGCCCCTTATCCGTCCTCTGGTTCCTTTATGCGGTACATCAGTTGCCGTCACAGTTCTTTGATTATAACTGGATTTCTTCTCTCCAGCAGTTTAGAAGGTAACCTAACCAGGCTGCCTGGTTAGGTGACCATCCATTCAAACGTGTTTTGCTAAAGCACGCGGCTATCAAACTCAGGGCCCAAACGAAGGTTCGAACACATGCAAACATCGACACACATACTAAAAGATCAAGACATCTGGCATTTACTGCGCTTGACTGATTTATCAGATAATAGCACGCATTGCGAATTATGATAAATAGCTTGACATTGTGTTTTAACTCTGCTTGACTTATCCCATCGGCTGGTAATGTTGGTCGCGCTCGGACTTTAGAAAGAACGGAATGTAGTAAATCCGGACCCTGAGAAAATCATGACGATGGGAAGTGGCGAGGTACGATTATCCCACAATACCTAAATTGGCTCTGAAATCAAAGTATTATACGATTAAGAACAACTGAACTCCAATCATGAAGTGACGAGCGTTCTCACAGTTTATTTCCCTGTCGTTCTTAACGGTTACCCATTAATTGCGTGGGTGATTTGTAAAGATTAGCTTACAATGTATTCGCGAAAGAGAAACCCATTATCGCAAAAGCAGTAAAAACACGCAAGAAGCAAGAGCTGGTGAGAAAATTCAGAACCTACCAGAAAGCAATATAATCTGATTCAGTACCAAACAAAGCAAAACACATAAACAGTTTACCGCAAGGCACCAGTCGCTGTCATTTTCAAAAGCAGTCCGATGAATGAAGAGGGGTCAACTACGTTTGTCGCTCATCGCCATCGATTGGGTTTCTTCCATAGACGGGTAACAATTGACTGCAAGCGTGAAACTTGGAGACAAGATTGTCATTATTTTGTGGCACAGAGCATTTTTTGTTCTCAAAAGAAAAAAAGTATATTTCCTTAATTTTTGCACCCGCTAAAAAACATAACTGTAATGTGTAGTGAAAACTTTAACTACACGCCGCCTGAAGTTTGAGCTAGCGGAGGGAGCGAATGAAGCAGCGCCAACTTTCCTTCTGCCTGCATCACCATCGGCTTTTCTAATGAAGGACGCCGATCTCTGAGACCTTCCGTTTTTAAATTCCGTGTATCTTTTCCTCCTATAGTTTTTGCAACACATGAACTGTAAAAGTGGATTGGCCCTCGAATTCCTCGTGAGAAATGGCGTCACCACTCCACACAGTACGAACCTACCAGTTTTCTGACAATATGAAAAGAAAACAACATTTGTCACAATCCCTCTTCTTTTTTTTTTTTTCAAAATTAACGTTTACAAAATTATTGTTCCGTCTAATCCGCAATACTCTTCGTTGTTAGACCATTGATCGTAGTGGGTTTTCTTCTTTTTTTATTGTAAGTTCGAGTTTTTTCATTGAATTTGTACGCCGAAACTGACTATACCTCTTCGCGTTATCGATTTAAAGTGAAACGAAGGATAGAGATAGAGGTAAATTGTAAAGGCTTAGGTCATTGAAGGCGCATCGTTTTTTTTTTTGTCTTGTTCCTTTTATTTTTGTTATTCTTCCAGGTGTAACCGGCTATTAAAATGCACCATGTTGTCTTATATTTACTAGGCATGTCTATGGTTAAAAACCTAAGTCCCAATCCCGCCAAGCTCATGTCCTTTCAAACGACCCACTTAAGCAACATTCAAGCTTGCATTCGAATGAAAACTGCAAACTGGATCCACTTCTTTTGTTCATCAAATACTCATGAAATCGAACTGTAACTTCACGAATGCGGTTTGACCGCCAGTCTGTGCAGCTTAGCTCTACGCCCTGACGTTCATATGGCTTCGTGGCCCATAGACTGAAAAGCCTGCAAAGTTTTGCTTAAAGAGAAACGCCCTTCTTTTCTATCCTAAAAGATCACTGGCCGTTCGCCACAGTAACTCGTTTCTTTTACGTGAACTGTCGTGAGCACATTACGCGGAGCCGGCCATCACCCGTTGCTTCCTGAGCGGGTTCAAAGCTCCTCAGTCAACGAGCGTGGGCGGAAGCGGAAAGCCCAGAGACAGGGAGTCAAGGCCTCGCCGCTTCGCCCTTCCCTCGGAGGAAGACGGCGAGGAGCGCCTCGCCCTCCGCAATTACCCTGCCAGCGTAGTACCCTTCACCACTCTGCTCCGTCTCACCTTCAAACGGACCGCAGCTTATGCTACGAACCATCAGAGCCAATTAAGGAAGCGTCACGTGACTTTGCGCATAGCACGTCACTACGCAAAACAGAAAGGTCACGTTGCGCGCTCTCAGCTCCGGATTCGCTCTGATGTTTCAGAGAGTTGGCTTCGGTTCGTTTTAAGATGAACCACGGCGTATCATCGCGAGAAACAGAAATCCGCTTTTGCCACTCAAGCTCCAAAGCAGCTCGTAAACGGGCGTAGGAGAAGGAAAAAAAACGTGAAAGAGTTATGTCCCGTCGATGCAAAGAGCAGTGGTCATCGGGACGTTGATCCCGTGGGATGAGCTTGGGTGAAGCGTTGATGAGATAGCTTGGAAACCACATCACCTTCCGGCGATTATGTTTTTTTTTTTTCTTATTTGGCTTTTTTGAGCATTGTATGGCGGGAGATGAATATGGAATAGAGGGGGGGGGAGAAAGACAAAGGGGAACATTAGAGAGTTTTCTAAGATAGTTTTCGCAGAGTGCAATAGGTGAGCGGCGTTTGACAACGTCCAGTTCCTTAGGAAATTTTCTTTCGCTGTTGACAAACGACGACAATGAGTTGCAAGCCTGTGGAAGCATAATTCGGAAACCTCCGGACCAGTGGCGTCACGAGGGTCAGCCGCACCGGTCAGACACTACCCCCCCTCCCACCCCCGCTCGCGCGTAGCCCGCCCCGACTTTCCCCCGCCCCCTCCCCCGCTCTTGTGGCCCGCCGCGACACCCCCTGAACGCTGCACCCGGGGCGGTCTGCCCCCTTCCCTTCCCCCCCCCCCCCACCGCTTGTGACGCCAGTGCTCCAGACTGTAGTTTTCAGAACCATGCTTAGACAGGCTTGGAGATCATCGTCGTCGTTTGTAAATAGCTAAATGAAATTTTCTAAGGAACCGGAAGTTGCCAAACGCCGCCCACCTATTTCATGTCCAGATGGGTCAAATCAAATAAATTATAAATACGTCCACAAATTACAAAGCTTGAAATATATTTTAAAATTTTAGCAATTTAGTTTTCTGGAATATTTTTATAACCTGAATATCTTGTTCTCCGTCATCGGTTATAATATTTTATATTACCGCGTCAGTAAAAATAACCGTTGGATATTTGAAGGAACCGCATGCATTGGTTTCTTAACGTATCGAGCTAAGAATGTAGGCAGAGGTGGCCGAAGATGGTGAATTTTGTGCATCAAAATTTTAGATAATCAGCTTCCTTGAGTAAGGGGCAACACAAGAGCGTAAACTATGTTCTTCCTACAACGTCCATCTGCTAACGATAGGTGTCTCATTGGCGCAACAGCCGAAAGATGGCGCCAGCTGTTGACATGGTGGAAACAGCCGGACAAACAATCTATTCTGATAGTTCTGTGTCTACCCAGTATAACTTCACTCTAAAAGCCCGCGCCGCGTTTGGCTCAAAAACATGCTCTAGATCAGTGTCTGTGTCCTTGCTCTTGCCTGCTTCTATCTGTCAGCTGTTACGCCAGCCAGATAAATGTTTGTTAGCAGACGGTCGCCGATACTCTAACGTCGTTGCCCTTTCCGCAAGTAAGCTTAACTTTGAAATTTTGATACAGAAAGTGTACCATCTTCGGCAAACTCAAAACACAATCTTACACCCCATTCACACGACCGTAAAGGTACCTTTAGCTAAGGGACCTTTATTCTCTGCGGCCAATCAATTAACGACCGTCCGCGCGTGGAGTGTGCTCGCGACCCAAGAGCACGGGCCGATTCGCCGATAGCAAAGGGACCTATGTTAAAGGTACCTTTATGCTGACCGTGTGGATAGGGTATTATCTCTATACGTTAAGAAACCGCTTTATATGGGCCCTTTAAAAAGGCAACAATCCCTTAATTTTACTCGCGCGGTATTGCGTGAGTCAAAGATTCTTTTCATATCTTGATCAGAGCTCGAGTTAGAATTTCTGAGACGCGCATCGAAAATTCCAAAGGCCTTGGTCACGTGACGCAGTTGCGGAGGTGGTTCACGAGGGCCTCGCTCGTCCGATGGAGATTCAGGGGTGGTCGCGGTGGCATACTGAACTGGCCGGCTTGGAGTAATTAACGACGCCTGATTAACGACCCGCAGGACCTCGGTGGAGGTGAATGTGAGGCGCTCCTCCGAGAATGATTGGACGAGGGACTCGCGGAGGGCTGCAAAATCTCTCCCGCGCCGCGTAATTGGGCGTTACGTAAACGCGAGATGCTTTTCTTGTCAGGTCAGGAGAAAGCGAGCAAGAGCCCTTCATTTAGTAACGAAGAAAAACGAGCTTGTTCGCCTGGACGCCGTTGAGGTTTCCTCGGGTTGCTAACAAGAAAGGCTCCGCTCAAAAGAAAAGGCTGAAACGGAGATAACGGGAGACTTGGCCGCTTTGCGGATCGGTGACAAATGAGCGGCCATTTTTTTTTATTTACATTTTTTTTCTTCTTGTGATTGAGCGCCGCGTAATGGCAGGATGAAAGGCTGGCCGATGACTCTCTCGTCAGTGCTTGTAAATCCTAAGAGAACGACGAGAACACGGAGGATTTCTAAAGTAACTTTAAAGGCTGCATATTAAATCAAACGTCTTTCTTCTTCTGGGGAGGGAGGGTTACTTACACTTTTTAGGCAGTTCGCGTGTGACACTGTTCACCCTCCTCAAGCTCCAAACGCACTAAATGAAGATCAAAAATGTTTTGTTCCGAGTGCACTGTGGAACATCAAACACACGCCGATGACTAAAAGTACAGAAGGGATAGCACTCCAGTCACAGATCCTTGCTTCCGTCGAATGTGCTATGTAGAACATGTTTTTTTTTCTCGCTCTCGTAGTTTTACAATAGCTAAGAGTTTAAGAATTGCAGGGTGCAACTTTTTATCTTTATGCATCTCGCTTCCTTATCGATTCTTCTGAGTTCTTATCGGCTAATGCCCTAATCTCATTAGCAACATCGCAATAATCAGATGTTGTAATAACTTTCCACGCCTTTGATTTTATAAGCAGCCAGGGACTATACTTTTTCTACTCCTTTCTCGATTCTAAAGGTCATAAATCTCCTATGTCTTGCTATGGGTGCCGTTTACGAAGATCATGTTACGTTTTCGTTAACCGCATGAGCCGCCGCTTTGAAGCATAGTGGGTGTGCCGCACGTTCGCTTGACTTCCACCTGTGATAGATGCCTTATACCCCCTAATAATGCAAAATACTCAAACAACGATAGTTCCTACTCGTGAGACTACGCGACCTCTAAAAGCGTTATCTGTTTATCTAGTGCTCGCCTTGTTTCAGGTGCATTGTGTCGTTCCAATGTGTATTAAATATGTTTCTCTCAGTTACGAAAGGGTGTAAGTCAAACACAAAAAGACAAACTCTCACATAGTTTGTCAGAGCTCCAGCTGCGCTTGCAGTCTGCGTCGGCATGGTGCGATATTACTCTATGGAAAACCTACAATACAGAAAAACGAAACACCGATTGATAACGAGCAACTAAGACTTCACGATTACTAGTAGTATAAATAAGGGCGTTTCTGTATTAATGAACATCAAACTGGCGCGCGATTTTATACTCACTATACTATCTGATGCACATTAATGACTCAAGCCTAGTAGTTGCACCCACCTACAGCAGACACACATGACGACAGCCGCAATTTCACGGCAGTCTATATCATCCCGCTTGCTCTACAGATCTCAATACTTTTTTTTTTTACTTTGAGCCAGGTTAGAAGAAAGTCGCAAGCTTGTCTCAAGCACACGCACAATCCTGTAATACTAAGGCGGTTTTTTTTTAAAGCAGCTCAAACTAACTAAGTTTAATAATATCCTAATGTTTTAATATGCTCGGCATGTTACTTAGCATGGCTAAATTCAGAGTGGCTACAATAATAGTGCGGCAAATGAATGTGGTGCCAAAAGAAACAAATTTACCCTCGCTTTCTAGTGGCGTGACGTCACATGTTGAAAAACTTCCAGGTCGAGCAAGTAGTCTAAAAAAAACAACAGAGTATGTCGCGAAAATATGTTTAACAATTGAGCGAGTGCTGGAGTGAGCTTGCACAACATTCATTTCACACTATTAAACTTGTTGTAGTCTCTTCTCAACATACTCTATTGAGAGAATAGTTAAACCTGCCCCCCTCTGCCGTTTCTTTTTTCAGTGTTGCCAGTAGAAACGTTCAGCTTGAAAGAGTGTAGAATAATAAATTCAAAAATGCAATACCTTCGAGAAAACACACACACACACACACACTATTTTAACCAAAAAATTTTTGTTACTACTTCGGCGGTGTCTATCGGTGCGTTGAACCAAATTCTGAAGCAAATCAGCGACCATCAAAATTTTCAGCGGAGCTCCTCTTTAACCATTGGAGCCCCATATAAACAAAATAAAAAAGGACCCAAAAGCCTCTCTTTGTCTGGGGCATCTCTATATATATATAGAAACAGCATTCTGGTGTATATCCCGACGAGGCGAACCACGGCTCATTCGTGCGCCGGTGGGTGCTGGACATTGTAAAAGCAGGCGGCCACAGCCCAAGACACGAGAAAGGGGGTGAGCAAGCTGCACCGAAGCCTCTTTCTTCTGAACCGTCTGGAGATCCGTCTCGCAGAGATGCCCCTCGTTAAGTGACGTCATCGAGGCAGTCCCCCACATCTGTCTGCAATGGGCGAAGACGGAAGTGAGCCCGGTTCGAACTCGGTCCAAAACTAACAGGCCGTAAAATAGCGCCAAGGAGTTAACGTAAACCAAGCGGCGTCTAGCGTGAGCGAGCGAGCGAACCTCGTCGCGCTTCCGCCAGCGCTGCAGATTTGTTTGGCGGAGTTTCTAAAAAGGAGCTGACTTTGCTAGACTGTATAACTCGATCGGCCATCTGAGAAAACGCCGACTCGAATAGGGGCTTCTGCATGCTAGTTTTTAAAGCGCCCGGCTTGTGTACGCCATACCAGAACTGAAGACGGTTGGAGAGTCCAATTTTATTTCGGGAGCAACGTCTCGTCGTGAGGCTAATGCATGAAAAATATGTCGCTGAGTAATATTTTCTTTATGATTTTCATGGGGTTTCTCACTGACAAGTCCCGTTTGAATTCATATTCGAACATACCGGCTTTCGCACTTTATATTTTACGCAGGGACCAAGAGGTGTTGTAAAGATTTAACTTAACGAAGCGATGCATAAATAGTCTTTCACGGAGTTAATACTTTAAAAATGTTTCAAGGACGCGCGTGTTTGAATATTCTGCGGAAATCATATATTACGATTTGAATTAACTTGCTGAGAAATATCATCAACTGGTGATGTATTTCCATGCCATATTTTTTCACGATTGTTTACGGTTCGCAGAATTCGTAAATATTAGGCCACTGCAAAATATAGGTCGTTTACGGAATTTTTTTAAGATTACATTTATGGTTTTTTTACGATCTCCATCGGGAAAAAAATTATCACGCTCCCCCAAGTAAAACGTCCAGACATATGACGACGAAATTTAATATAGCCAGCTGGCTAGGTTAGCAAAAGTGAATAGGCGCAACCAAAAAACCTACTAAAGAGAATTTAAAGCTTTTTTCTGGAAAGTGGTTGGAGATTGCGAGAATAATCAGGAAGCTAGCGTAGAGACGGGTATTTTATCCCGATGTGTTGGGATAATGATTTGTTTATGCAAACATAAAAAATGAAAGTCGTTTACAACTCCCTGTAACACCGAATTAGAGCGCAGCTCTTGAGGAGGAGGGGAAGGTGCGGAGAGGGGGATATGCCTTTCCTCCTCTCCTGCTCGCCTCCCATTTAGGGGGAAAATTTCCGCTAAATTTGGCGGGGAAATTTTTTCGATAGATCTAGCGGGGAATTTTTTCCGCTAAATTTAGCGGGAAAATTTTCCGCTAAATCTAGCGGGAAAATTTTCCGCTAATCTAGGGAACTCTTCCGCTAAATTTAGCGGGAAATTTTTTCCGCTAAATTTAGCTGGGAATTTTTCCGCTATATTTAGCGGGGAAAATTTTATCTGCTGAAATTTTGCAAGGAATTTTTCCCGCTAAATTTAGCGAAAAGTTTTTCCGCTAAATTTAGCGGGAAAATTTTCCGCTAAACAATTTAGCGGGTAAAATTTTCCGCTAGATTTAGCGGGTAAAGTTTTCCGCTAAATTTAGCGGGGAAATTTACCCATCATGCACCGCGCGGTTACGCCGACGCCGATGCCGACTCAAGCCGGAAACGGGCGCCTAAGAGCTGCGCTCTAAAAAGCAACGATAGAATCAGAACTTGTATGATATTTTTATCTAATTTTAATATCAGAAAGACATCCGTCGTGATGACATTTGACTTGACTGGGATTGAATGTTCTGCCGCAGACGAAAGGCAAACCAAGGCGTGCTTCTCAAACCTGGAAAATTTTTCTTTATGACCAGTCATTTATATCTCCACCTCCCCCCCCCTTTTTTTACCGAACACTCCCCAGGCTGACTCAAACACCTCCCAGATTTTCCTTCACGAAGTACACAAACCTATGGTATTAACCCCCACCCCCCTCACCTCGTTCCACAGAACCCCTTCCAGAAATTTTGTTAATAACCGCACACTGACGGACCTGGAAAACGCCTTCCTCTTAAACATTTCGACTCTGTAAACAGGGTAGTTTTCATTCACTCTTTACTCTCAAGTGGAGTCGCCTGTTGCACGTGACTTGCTGGAAGAGTTTCATCCGTTGTCTCACGCTGTGAGAATTGTCTCGGACGCCTAACAGCGTCAAGTGTTGTGTAAAGATATCTTCAACAAATATATATCCTAAACTAACAACCCCAAAATCACCCTCATGTTACTTTTTTTTATTGAATTTTAAAACGCGTTTTATCTACTAATTAAGGTAAGGTTGCTGCGGTTTGTAGATATTCCTAGTCACAGCAGAGAGTTCACAAAACACATCTTACTTTGTATTTTATTATTTAATAAAAAGGGAAACAGATTGTGAAGGTATCATAACGCGCAAGCAGACAGGGACGAAGAAGACAGAGGTGACAAGGACGGGTGACCGATCCTTATTGCTTGTGCTAGCTTGGTCCCTGTCTTTTGTGCGCTTTCCAATGCCTTTAAAATCATGAACCAACTAGCTCAATTCAAAAGTTTTATTTCGGCTACACATTGCAACGTACAGTTGTTTCTCATTAAGGAGAATACAAATTACAGTTATTTTCGGCAAAATCTTACTTTATGGCTGTGTTGTAGGCGTTACCGAGAAAAAAGTAGCGAAATACGTTACTCGTTACTTGCAAATAAAAGTAACGCGTTATCGTTGCCGTTACCAATAGAAAGTAACGCAAATTACGTCTGCGTTGCTTTTTAAATGATGAATTAACACGTTTTACTGTTTTGACATAACAGGTATGCATAAACGCCATATTTCAAGAAACATCATGTCCGTGCCGAAACTGAACATAATTATATATATATATATATATATATATATATATATATATATATATATATATATATATATATATATATATATATATATATATATATATATATATATATATATATATATATTTATATATATATATATATATATTTTTTTTTACGGTTTCACTTAAATGTTTACAAGAAAAAACGCAAAGACAAACGCAAAGACTCTAAAATTCATATGGCTTGGCGCAGACATGTACACGTTACCCAAAAAAGTAACTAAATACCGTTACTCGTTACTCGCTCATAAAGTAACTAAATACGTTACTCGTTACCGATTCCCAAAAGGAACGCGTGAGTTACATAAAAAGTAACGAGTTACTTTCCACGTTACTTTGACGACCAAATAAACAACTGTTTTTGTTTCATGGTTTATTGTTTTCTTTTTAGTAGTCATTGCCCTTGAGCAGAAACTGCCTGTAGAAGTTTTCATCAGTTAGGTTTCCCCGCTTCCTTGAAAATACATCTCCGGCGACGCTGAAGAGTCGTTCTACCGACGCGCTCGAAGGAACGGCAGTGTTGTGCTTCAGGAAGAGCTGGTGAATCTTCGAGAATTGCGCCTTCATTGAGACAGCGGGTAATGGGTTATGTGCCTTCCCGTGTTTGCAACCTCCGCGTTTATAAATTTGGTCCGTACCCGTTTCTAGAAGGTTCAACCAACGAACCTGATTGTGCTCGCTGGGTGGAAGGACATTCCCAGCTGTAGAGGTTCAGTATACAGCAACGTTTGTCGCTGGACACGTCAGTCGAACTGTTCGACTGACGTGTTCAGCGATATACTTTGCTGTACTGTCATACAGTTTAGATTTTTTTCGGGTTGCCCATCTGCCTTTGTCACAATAGACGCATACTCAGGCTAGAATAAAAACAAGGCCGTTTAAGCGGTGTTGTACTACGTTACGCCTCAAAAGTAACGAGATACCGTTACTCGTTACTTGACCTTCAAAGTAACTAAATACCGTTACTCGTTCCTTGTCTAAAAAAGTAACTAAATACGTTACTCGTTACCGAAAATAATAACTAGGTACAAGTAACTCGTTACTTGTAACGCGTTACGTACATGTATGGCTTGGCGCTTAGAAACACGAAAAAATTGAATTATATATATATTTTTTTAAGTCTTGGGTAACGGAGTTGAGCAACGGAGTTACAGGTAACGGAGTTACGGGTAACGGAGTTACGAGTAACGTAACTCCGTTACCCGTTACTCGGAGTAGGTAACGTAAATACGTTATCCATTTTTCGGAAAAAGTAACTAGTATGTTACACGTTACCGAAAAAAGAAAGTAACGCATGACCGCATTTAACACTGCATTATTTCAAGAAGGGGGGGAGCGTGAAAACAAGAGCTAGAACAAATGCCTGTAGCCAGAACAGGCTCGTACAGCACGCCCGCACGTCAGCACGCCTTTACTTGCAACTCGTAAAGTATGAAATTACTTTATCTAGCAGAAAGGAATGCAGTTAATGCGTTTAGAAGTTCTGTAGCAAGGTCTATAATTCAAGCTATTTCGTACTCTGGTTATATCAGATTTCAGAAACGCCGGATAGGCATGGCGGTGGGCGACAATAGCAATGGGATATGAATTCGTATGCTCGCTTTGCATAACGCAGCATACTCGTCTAAACAAGAAATATAAAGTGTTTTTTTATTACTTTTTCAGCTCAAAAAGTTTTAGGCAATAATACCGCCGTCTGTCAGATATTTCACAGGTACATGACCAATCTTCTGGGGTGCGTGTTCTACGATCAATCTCGAAGAATGCTAAGAAAGCACTACCTTTCGAAAGTTGCCGCTTTTTTGCCAGCATCGTTGACAAACACATTGACACAAAATATTTGAGTCTATAAGCTTTCGAAAGGTAGCGTTTTTTATAGCTTCGCTGACAAACACCTTGACACATTGCTGTTACCTAAAGGTTATAAGTAGCAGCAATGTATCATACAAGCCACGTCTTATCTAGCTTGTTTCAAAAACAGGATCTGGTCAGCTACTACCCCTCCCCCCCCCCCCCCCCCCTCCACTCCCAGCTTGCACCGCTCATACCGAAGCCAAGGAGGGACCAGCCCAAAGACGAATTCTTATAGTACGTCTTTTCACGCAGCAACGTTTGCTTACGTTTTCTTACATTACGTTATATCATTGAAACATCCGTGTTTCGAATGTTGCGTGCGAAGCTGCTCCTTGAGTTGGTTGGCAGGGTTTATAAAAAGCACGGATGCCCCGGTAACTCTCGACGTAGGCATACGTAAGCTCCCATAGCGTAAGGAAACGTAAGAAAACGGTTTTGTGTCAACGGGCCTTCACCCGCTACGGTGGTGGAAAATAAAGTGTAATAGAAAAAATTATATGACCACGAGTTAACGAAAATACATGAATTAAAAAAAAAACACAGAAACCACAACGCGGAAGATGGCGTTTTTGCAAGGACGTACGCCATAGAAACCCCGCTTAGTCCCTACTCTTTCTCTCGAGTGCCTATATCCAGAGCCAAATTTAGAGCGTGGAGCAAGTTGCCGGTAAATAGGAAACAAACTATGTGACGCACAGAGCGCCATATACCTGTGCCTAGAGCTACGAGAACGTAAACACTTGTTAAGCTTCTTGAAGCAGCACTTTCGCGAAGTCGGAGTTTGTAGTTTTGTCCTTTTCTACAGCGACGCACGTGAAGCAAGAAGTCTGGGTTTTTATTCTTTTTTTTCTACCGGCGCCTTTCTGAGTGAGCGCGTCTAACTAAGGATTTGCGCTCAGGGATCAAAGCGCCATTTTTGTTTGAAGGCAATGCACTAACTTGCGCCGAGCGAATGTAACGAAGCAATCGCGTCTCGGTAGCACAAGTAATGATGCGCTCACACATTAAAAAAAAGTCTTAGTCGACGCTTGAGTTCGTCGGGGAGATCTAGAGATCCTGAAAAGGAACTGATTACTAGAGACCGGATTTTAGGCAAATGCCTATTTTTTTCCTTGCGTTCCTATCGCCCCATTTCGATATATGAGCACGAATTGGAGGTCAAGGATGGCTTTTATGGTGGTTTTATAGTGCCTATAAATGCCTATTTTGGGTGTTGGTGCCTAAACTCCGATAAATGCCTATAAATGCCTTTTTTCTCAAATTGGCGCCTAAATCAGCACTATGTAGCGTCAAGTTTCGCTTTCGAGTGCAATTTGATACCTTTATTCATTCTACCTGGAAATATTTACTGTTCTGAATTCTATGGGTTTGAACCTGGTCCTCTTTTAACACTCCCCCCCCCCCCTCCCTTTGCGCCGGTGCAACCGGAGCGGCGGCTTCTGCATGCTTTACGGGTGGCTTTCCCGCAGGACTTGGCGGTGGACGCACAACTCTACTCCCCAGGGGAACTATGATACCGTCAGGGGCAAAGAAAGTGATGGGGAAAAATTACGCCCACCTCCCCTCGCGGGAACCCTGGTGTGATGCAACGCATCTGGGTGGTTCCATTGGTGTTTCCGTTGGGTTGATTCTCTAAAGGAACCGTCGCATCAAGCAATCGTCGAGTACTGCGAGAGGTGCAAACGGAGCGCGGACGACCGTCGACCGAGACCGCGTTCGCTATCGGAGAGAGGAGAGGAGGAGAGTGGAGGAGAGACGCACCTGTGCCGACGCCGCCGGCGCCGCCGCCTCCACAGAGGAGAAATTGGCTCTAGGCGATTGACCCGACCAATAGGAGGCACCCTTCCTTCTGGTCCGGTCTTTCAACGTGCACGGTCTGGCTTCCTCCGCTGCCCTTTTCAGCCATGCCGAAACGGAAGACGGCCAGAAGTGCGTTGATCCGACTGACACTAAGCGTGTTTTAAGATGTGCACTGGACATCCGTTAAATCGAAGTCCACCTCGTAGCTACTCGGTTAATTACATGCAGACGCTAGCTAGAATTACCGAGGTACGCCACGCTAAGTTAACACGCAATTGAATCTGGTATCTTACTCCCCCGCCGTGCCACCATGAAATTTAGGGTATTGATGGCGCGCGCCGAGTCAGTTGAACAGAACGTCAATGGAATCTCACCTTCTTGTTTTTCAAGTACGTTTTGGTGGTATGACACGCGTAGCAGCGCGGCGCTCAAGTGCAGTTATACCATCAAATAGGACGCAGCAGGGGTGTTCGAGCGCTTCTCTGCGGAAGTTAGAATGTTTATTGATGCTTATCGTATTTATTTGTCTTCTGTTAGCATGTCAAGACGCTTAGTATGCTAGCATGTTTATCTGCGCTGTGATGTTGAATATACGCTTCGTATTTAAGAAATCCTAACGCATTTGCGCAGATTCCTTGCGAGAAGAAGTACCACCTGGCTCAGCATGAGAAGACGGCAGGTCACCTGGCAAACCTTAAGCGGGACAAGCCCTCAACATCCAAACAGTCTTTTTTGACAACAGCCTTCAAGGACGACAGGACGAACGCTTTCAACGTTGATTTGTGCGAGGCCCTGGTGGCCGCAAACATCCCTTGGACCAAAATTGGAAATCCCGTGCTGAAACAATTTCTACAGAAATACTGCAATCACAACGTGCCGTCTGAGTCTACTTTGAGGAAGAACTACCTCCGGCCTTTGTATGAACAGACATTAGCAAGAATCAGAGAAGAGCTTGGCGACTCCTGCATTTGGATTTCCGTAGACGAAACAACAGACGTCAAAGGGCGCTTTGTCGCTCACTTTCTTGCTGGGAAGCTTGCGGCGCACGAGAAGACAAGGGCTTTCCTCGTGTGTTCGAAACCTTTGGAGAGAACAAATGGGGAGTCTGTAGCATTCTTTGTAAACGAATCCCTAAAGGTTCTTTACCCTACAGGAGTCGAGGCCACCAAGGTTCTGTTGCTCTACACAGACGCTGCAGCCTACATGCACAAGGCCGCTCATCTCCTGAAGGCCTTCTACCCGCAGATGCTCCATGTCACCTGCCTAGCGCATGCGCTTCATCGTGTTTGCGAGGAACTGAGGAAGCACTTCACTGACGTCAACGAGCTTATTGGTTCAGCCAAGGCCGTGTTCCTGAAGGCACCCTCTCGCGTGCGCGTCTTCAAGGAGATGCTGCCTGATGTGCCCCTTCCGCCAGAACCCGTCGTCACACGATGGGGAACGTGGCTAGAAGCTGTTGAGTACTACAACTGCTACTTTTCGGACATCAAGGCCGTGATCAACGGCCTTCCAATTGACGAGAGTGTTGCAGTCACAAAGGCTCAAGCTGTCCTCTCCGTGAATAGCCTTCCAGGAGACCTCGCGTACCTTTGCGCCAACTTCACGTTCTTAGCGGATTCTATCAAAAAACTTGAAAGTGCGGGAGAAACTCTTGTTACGAACGTTGCGCTAATTCTCCACGCACAGGAAAGAATCGCCACCGTTCCCGAAGGACCCGTCGCCGAAAAGGCACGTGCGAAGCTGCAATCGGTCTTGGACAAAAACAAGGGGTTTTCTGTCCTTAAAGAAGCTTCAGAAGTCCTTGCTGGTGAGCACTGTAGGATCCCAGTGTCAATTAACCCATCGAATCTTCCCAAGTATAAGTACGCACCAATCACATCTGTCGACGTCGAGCGTTCGTTCTCCGCGTACAAACTCATTCTCAGCGACAAGAGGCACAATTTTGAACCCGGAAATCTGGAGATGCTGGTAGTTACCTATTGTTTCTATAATTTTCATAGTGATTCTTAAACTAGGTTCCGCGTTCTGTCCAAACACAATTCTTAATATTTATATTTCGAATGAGCGTATGTGTATTTGGCAGTGTTGAAAGGTCTTGCCTGTATAATTAAGGTACCTGTAGAAAATTGCTAAAGTTTGTACGTAAGTTCTCACGTAACAACATGTTAATTTCTTAACAAACCTTGTCTATCTTGCATTTATTATTTTCTTGCTTTATTGTAATTTAATTGCGTCAGGCAGACATAACTTTGCGCTTTTATAAATCAGTATTACCATATTTCAAGTATTGTTTCTCCTGCCTGTTTCACAATATGCGACGCTTGAGTGACTTTCGCATCTGAACATGTATGTAAGCAATGCGCTTGTGAAATTAAGCCAATTGATCGCCATTAGCCCAGAGGTATTACGGGGCAATTCCACGTCTAAGGTCAATGTATAGAACTTGTTATGAGAGAAAAATAAAGAATTGAATTGAATTGAATTGAACTGTTACTGCCATTGTGGCCTCATAGCAATGACATTTTTGGATTTCCTGTCGTGCTTACAGTTCGCTCACGTCTTCACTTGAAATTATTAGCATTTATCTAAAAATTTATTGCGCCTATTTTATTCTTTTTAGTGCCTAAAACGTTGTTTTTGCCGCGTATTTTTGGCGCCTAAAACGTGCTTTTTAGTAACTGATTACTTCATAAAGTTTCCCCAACAAATCACGTGGGCCTGATTTATTTGTTGCCGAGCTAGGAAAAAAATATTATAATGCATTTTCTTCGGTTGGAGCGTCATACTTGTTCGCAACAAGATATGCGAAGGGTCCTACGACCCGTCGGAATAATGGCCGAATACAACCAGGCGTCGACCAATCACGGACTCGCGTAAACGCACGTAACGCCGGAAAGATGGACGAATTCGGCCATCTTTTCGGTGCGTGGTACGAACAGTCGAAAGATTTGTCGTGCATGTGTCCGAGTTCCGATTGACAGCACTGGTTGGTCATATGAAAACCTTTCATCTATAACTTTCAACATAGAAATAATGAGGAATTTTTTTATCGATTTTTGAGTAAATTGTTTTTTTTTAATATTTTCTACGATAAAGGAAATTGATAGTCCACCCCAAACAGCAGAAACCGCTTGTGCTTACCGGATACGATGATAATCCCAGTTCATAAAAAAAAAAAAAACTATTGGTGCACGTCTACTCATTGACAGAATGAGGAAAAAAGGTATTATCTTTGATACGCTTGGTCTCCAGCACGCGCGTGTTGTCTTCCACCGTGCTTTGCCTTTACGTAGATGCTTGAAGGACGCCGAAATGTTACCGAACGTAGGGAGCTTGAGGTGGAAACGAGAAAACTGAAAGACGTCCCTGCCGTTGTCATCTTGTGAGTGACCATAGTTGACCCAGCTTTCACCATTCTATACTCTTTTTCATACTTGGTGTGCAACGCTGTCAAAGCTTGTGGCGCGAGCATGGGGCTTGATCTCGTTGATCATTTGCACGCGTTCTCGCTCAAACAAAACCATAGATGAAGCCACGCGCTCGCGCCAGTAGCTTTGACAGCGTTGCACGCTAAGTATGAAACGGAGTATAGCGCTGTCGAACACGACGAACAGCATAATGAGGCTACCCGCTGAGAAGCGTTCAAAGGTTCGAGAATAAAAGCGTGTAATTAAAAAAACTTAAATGTTTTAAAATAGCGTCGAAGTACCGGGTGTTTTGAGAAATCCGAACCCGGCTTTCCGATTCGCGAAAATAAACTAGACACGGCGGGGAGCTTCAACACCGTCTGAACGTAGCCCCAGCCGTTCGAGCAAGGTGCCAAAGTTTGAGCACCAACCGTTATTTTATTCAAAAGTTATAGGCGATTTTCTGAAAATTTCAATGGAAAAATGGCGGCCGCCGGAGCTCTCGAATATATGGAGCTCTATGGCGCCAGAAACCGAAAACGTGCGAAAATGGGCCCCATTTTGCCATTGAACATTTAAAAAAAATCACTTATAACTTTTGAATAAGGTAACGGTTGGCGCTGACACTTTGGCATCTTGCTCGAACTGCTGGGGCTACATTCTGACGGAGTTTGAGCTCTCCACATTGTCTAGTTTATTTTTGCGGTGCGAAAAGCCGGGTTCGGATTTCTACAAACATACTAAAGATTGCTAGACAGAACAACGACAACAAGGCCTTCGGCTTTATAATCACTCGAACACATTTAATGCGCATGTCGGAAAAACTCCATGGTAAAAGAGATGATCGCTCTCTGGTACAGGTGATCACCTTCGTTAACAATGATCAAACAAGTATCTGACTTATGCTCATTGTAATGTGTGGTCGTAATGTTTGGGGTTTCTACTTGCTTTTTCGGCGATTAGTGGCTCTAACTCAGTTACACTATTGTCAAATGAGACTCTTAAGGAACGTGAAGCCGGTTTGTATCTTGAACCCTCCTTAAAGTTTTAAAACTTCTGCAAGCATGCAAATCCATCAAATATAATCCACCGGTTTTAGCTACATTTACCTCAACTGACTATACAACCGTCAAACCACGACCGGGACCCTACTGATCAACGTCGGGTGTTTTGGCAGGGATTCGCCGAGAGGTTTACCACGACCCCCATTCGTTTGCCCTGGCTCCAAATTTAACTACTCCCACCATGACTAACGCGAACAACTCTCGTTCCACATTCAGACCCCTGAAGCAAAGAAAGAGAAGAGAGACCCCGGAACCGAGCAAGAGGGGAAAACAAAGCGAAACGAAGCTCTCTCGAAACACACGCGGCGCAACGTGCACTCAAATAGCAGGGTCTTTTCGGGCGCCCAACCGGAACTCCGGAAGGGCACGAATAAATACAATAAAAAGAAAATCCAGAAAGTTTGAACAGGAATGTTTCTTCGAAGATAGGCCTGATAGCATATCGTCATATGCATCGTTTTGTTTGACGGTGGACCTAAGACAAGGTACGCAGCCATCGCTGTAGCTCTGAAAGCGCAGTGTTACCTGACATTCACGGTACGGGTTTTAGGATCTTAGGCAATCATTGTGTGCTGCGAGTGATTATTTGATTTCTTTTGCAATTGTAACGGCCTGTAAATGAGAACGTTTACTCGCAATCGCTTTTTCCTTCCTCTGAGGTGGCGCGGCATTCATTAAAAAAGATACTGCAGCCCATACTTGTAATCTTTGAAAAAAGATATGTGTGCACGTAGAATATGGCACAGGTTCGTCACGAGGCGAGGTCGCGTGGTAATGTCACCTTATCACCGTTCGCTAAAATCGGCAGGCGACGCATCAGCCCGCCAGATTTATTAGATGACGTCACTCCTTGGTCGGTATCTTCATGACGGTCTAACCTTACATCCGATATGCCTAAAACGTATTCTACCCAAATAGCGAGGCAACCTATCCTACCAGCCACGCGCCTCATTGACGAGACGGGTTTAACATTTCGTCGGTTCTGCGCATCATATAGACCACACTGGCGAAGCACGTTCTTCACCGTTGATTGGTTTATCCGACCAAACAACGGCATCGCACTGGCTCAGCCCGATCGCAGCCTTCGCACCGGTCCACCCTGAGAGACGAATCGGCGCGTCAAACGTTGCGGCTCCCGCAGACGCAGATGCGGTGAACGACAGGAAGTCCGTGCCTCCGTCTCCCGCAGGCCGCGGCAGACGCGATCTCGCCGAGGACAACGACGCGGCGGGAGATCGCCGTGCGCGCTCCCCACGACGTTATTATATAACTTGGTGGACGGAGACGCCCGGATGTGACGGGACGGCCAACGCAGCCGGCGCGAACAAAGGAGCCGCCGCCGCTAGAGCCGCCGTCTTGACAAACAGGTCGAAGTCGCCGTAGGAGAAGGGACGTGCCGCGATGCGTCGGGTGGATCCCGAGGGATTCGAGCTCCCACAAACAAAGGAGGCGTGGGAATGAGTGTGCTTGGCAGTAGTAGGGCAAGGAGAGTACGCTATGGTTACGGGTGAATATGTGATTGTTAAATCGGCGGGATGGCTGCGTCTAAATAGAATCGTGAAATTGCGAAGGTGGTTGCGGATATGGTTTCTTCGATTCGAATGTTTATTGTTGTTCAACTACCTTTAGGCTCACATGACTTCTTTCAAGGACATCGTGAAAACCCAAGAGCAAAGAACGAAAAAAAGAAACCGTATCACGTGACGTCAGTCAAGTGACGCCACAGTCACATGACGTCACAGTGATATGTGGTGTCACATTGACCTGGTGTTAGGTTGTCACGTGTCACACAAACGCCTTTTGTGTGTCGTCTTTTTTTTTGTTCCTCGGTTTCGTGTATCCACGATGTCAGCTCGTCTCTGTCTTGCGTTATTTTTATATTTCAAGAGTAAACATTTAAATGCAGTATCGTTACTTCGGGCTTGGTTGGTACAAGGACACTGGAGCTTGCATAGCACTGTTATTTCAAATTGAGAAATGCACATGCATAACTGTACAAATACAAGCTACCAAAGGAACTGATTAAATTGCTTAAGAATTACAACTGCCCTTTTTGAACAAAACGTCAATCGCTTTAGGAGCAACAAATGTACGTTTAGAAATAACAGTTACGAATTGTCATACTGCAATACAATTTATATTTTATACATTAATACAGAAAACGAACAAGAAAAAATTAGCTAAAGGAATCTCTACTGGTATTTGTTTCACCATTACTGCAGTTCTCTACAAGCATACATTGAGCATTGGGTATTGATTTGTAAAAAAATAAATAAAACGCCTCAGGGGATATTCAAGATTGAAGTGATGACCTTGAAATCAACACGAGATGGATCCTAAAATAACAAACAAACAAACAAACAAATCGATTCACTAGAGCAACAGACATAGATAAAGTAGTGTTGATAAAATTGTTAAGGCATACTGTAAGTAAGCGGTTTGTTCCCTTCCAATGCGTTTACGCTCCTTCCCTTTTATAACCTCAATTGTCGTTGAATATTTCTGTTTCACATTTAAGTGATGCACTTACCACAATGATGGGCTGTTTTCTCAGGTTTCAATTATCCTGTTCTATCTTAATGTGATTTTATGAGCGCGTACCTACTAAGTCTGGATCAATCAAATCAGACGGTCTAACGAGACTATACTAAAAAGCCTGTATCAACCTTTCAATTCATACATGGTATCATGGCGAGAGAAATGCATACAACTTTGAGACAACATACTCTCGCATTTTTCATATAAAAATAATTTTTGACTTAAAAAAAAGAAACAATAATAATAAATAATGATGTTTATTTCCACCAAGAGTTGACTGTGGCGGTCAGGAAAACAAAAAGCTGCAAGATACAGCTTCACGCGTCCCTGACCGTCTACAGCAGTGGCAACAGAGTGAGGAAATAGAACAGTAAACAAAAACAAAAAATGTACGATCCCGATTATAAGACGCTGAGCACATGTTTCAGATTATTTTATCGTTCACATATCAAGGCATGACGGACAACAAAAATAAATTCATAGTGATAGAACAAAGCTGTGCACAAACCCCAACAAAGAAAAGTTACTACAATTTATCATCTGTGAAAAAGGGCGACTTGACCTCTCTCAGCAACAGCATAGCGCAGTCGGTACCTTTAGCTATATACAGATTGAGTAATTCAGGAATGGTGACCACAGGGACATCATTTCCTAACAAAATCCAAAATATTAAAACCAAATCGCGTTTTTTAAGTTATTTTATTTTGGAGAAGAATGAAAAGTCATTGTAAGCTTCCAAAACTTTGTTAAAAGAGTAGCTAAATGTGAATATTTTTTTCTCTTTAAACGACTGTAGCTTTTCATTTGAAAAGCCCCAGAAAAAGCATCACGGAGACGACAGAGAGTCTGTTGACTTTCTATTGAAAATGTGGGCCAATATTCAAAAGAAAGTCTCCAGAAAACTTAGAGAAAATCAGGTGGAAAGCTGTTGATATTTTATATCCTATGCTGACTTTTTTCAACAGCGTTCAACAGAATACTACCACCGTTTTTTGTAAGGGTTGTATGGACTGACAATGCATTTTCAGACTATATCCCCTCAAACTATACATAGCTGAAAGTTAAAAATCTACGCGGGGCAGACTACCTACAGGTGCGGACTATACTAGTATGTTTTTCACAGATCGTTAATTATGACAAAATGTTACGGGTTTTGTGAAAGACCGGTTAAGTTAATGACGATTCCTTTATGATACATGCTTCTTAGTGCGCTAATATGTCAGGCATGCTTCAAGGTGTGTTCCGAGTCAGAATATTTTTACGTGCGGAATTATTCGCGATATGAGTACTATGGTCCAGGTGCGAATTATAGTCCGAAAAAGGAGGTACTTATTCGTTGCTAAACATGACCATCCCTGCACCATGAACAAGATGCCGCGGCGCTAAAGACATATCTCGCAAACATGCCTGGTGTTTCCAAATATCGTGTAGTAGGTATTGAAATGGAAGTTTTTACGAGATTAACAAAGCTTTTGTATTTTAATGCAAGATATCTGCTTATACTCACAAGCTTACTGAGAGCCTCGGGTTTTTAAGGCTCAAAGTATATTAAATACAATTAAAAACAATGCAGAATAAGTTCTCACTATAACATTAATATAACTAGTTTTTAGACGAGGAGTATATTTATGCCTGCACATAAACCTTTCTCGACAAAAGCATAAAATACAAGGAAACAAATCACTAAGGTGCTAAAAAGCTGAGTAAAATGACCGCCTGGTCGCACAACAAATGTGTGATCATTTTCAAGAAACTGTACTAAAATATTAAGGTAGACTAGTTGGTTAAGCATCTTCAACATAACTCAAAGGACAGACAAGGACACGAAGAGGACGGTGCAACCGCTATCCTCACAACTGTTATTTGAATACAACTACACGAAAGAGGATCATGGTGGTAATGGGAGCGAGTTGGTCCATAGTCTTCTTCGCGTCCTTGTCTGCCCTTCGAGCTATTTATGCTTAACGTTTTTACCAACAACTGCGGAGACAGGATCGCGGAAGGAAAGGAAAAAATCGCGAGATCGTGATCAGCTTGGTCTAAACTTCTCTGGGCAGTCAAGATGTCCCCTCTCCTAATAATAAGGGTTGGCTGCCAGCGTTTTGCGGGACACACCTCTGCTAACAGAGGCAGACTTGTATGAGCGCAATAACCCAATAAAAGAAGGCCGTAGACTTGCCGGGCAGGTGCGGCACCCATCTTACGGCTCGCCGTCGGCGAACGCGCTTGCGCCAACGCGAAGAGTATTTAATCCCAGGGACCCATCCTCGGACGCTCTAAGAACATCTACTTGAACGGTCAGTCTCCCCGTCTGGAACCAGAAATTTCGCTACTCCGCTGCCCGAAACAAATAGCGCGCACGGGTGACCCGCGGTGAAAGTTGTGATTCGCGTGACCTCATGCTCCCGTAGTATGATAAGCTACTTATCGGTTACTAAGACTGACCATGCTGGCTCTTAGAAATCAGGACTGCGGAGGTAAAAAAAGTGCTCGTAAACGTCCTCAGTGTTTACAAACATGCTCATACAAGCGGAACATGAGATAAATGATGATATAACCTCGATAACATTTCAGCTACGCGATTTATTAGTCGAGCTTTTTCCTCGCGAACCACCCCCTCTCTTCGGCAAGTTTTGGAAAACTGGTACGTAAGGTGCTCAGAGCCGCGGAAAAGAGGAGAGCTTGACTGGCCAGAGGCAGCAAAAGTTTGCTCGGGCTTCGCACATCTCACGCCAGGGGCACTGTCGGTTTGGGTCCTTCACGCAGGCGTGGTCGCGTGCCGCCCGGGCTTGTAAGCCTACGCACGAATAAAGATGGCTCCTCAAGTCGCCCTCATCGGCCCCTTATATACTGCGCCATCTCGCGGCATTTGTCAGAAATGTAAGGAAACCTTCGCCCAATCTTGTACACGTTACACGAAAAAGTAATCGATTTGAATCGCAAAAGTATTCAATTAGATTACTTATTACGGAAAGGAAAGTAATTGGCAGTTCCTTGAAAAAGTACCTGTTGCTTTTCAGATTATTTTAGATTCTTTCAAAACAAGCAATTTTCCTGCCGGTTTGAAAACGGGTTTTCCGTGCTGTCCATTATTGGATTACAATCACCGAGTTATAGACTACTTATACTTTTATTCTTTAATCCACCCATATTGCTAAACCATCCTCCTGTCAGAGACTTGGTTCGACAATTCCTTGGTAGGGAACTTGTAGATACAAAGGGTGCCATCAAAAAGGCTAGAGAAAAATAGTAGGTAGGGAGATATAGTAACTGATACAAGTAATTTTAGTACTTCCAGAAGTAATCAGATTACTCTTGTGACTACTTGAACTACTAATGACTACTAATGAAGGTATTCAAATGATTCCGAAATTACTCTAAGCCGAAACAGATTACAAATAACTTGATTACTTGTAATGAGTACCCTACAAGTCTGTCTTTGCCAAACTTGCTCTGTTGTAAAACGGCGCCGTTCACCCATTTCTTTCTTCTTTCAGCGTACTCGGAGTGACACGGACTAACTTTAAGTGGTTAATTGTAAATCATCAGCGTAGGCGGGAACTTATAAAGAATCTATGTGACACAAGATATCGCATTAATACAAGAACGCCATTCACAATCGTGCTACTTTTCATATAAAAAGCTCCAAGAATAAAGTGCCAGTTTAATCAAAAGCTTAAAGTTGTCGTTTTTATTCTTTCTTAAAACAATTGGTTAAATTAGCTGGACGTCAAAAACCTAAAGTTGTCGCAAGCTGCTTCCTTTCATGGTTTACATTAGCTGCCTAAATTGAATCGCTATCTTATTATTTATCTGCTTCAGTGAGCACTCAAAACGATGAAAGAACACGATTGGATTTTCCGATACGTCGAAGGTGTTGTTAAGCAAAAATGACAATTTCCTGGCTCAACCTTAAATTTTATACTACTGCAACTTGCTGTCACTATTAGCTATTCACCAAAACAGAACGTTATCGATCATCTTCACGATACTTGCACAAAATATAGAACTGTAATAAGCGATAAATAGATAAAGAGAATCAAACGACCCAATTCTTTCGCTAGTGACTGTCAACTCCGCTTTCGACACATTCTGGCATTTGTTAACGTACGATTATCAATCACCATAATATTCAGGCGGTCGTAAGTTCTTTTTTAAGTTAAATCATGAAAATATTTTGCTTTCAATTAATGATCAGTATTTATAAGAAACTTTAGTTGTTTATCTTACAAAATAAAGAGGCTGCGCTCAAAATAACAACTGCGTATGATCTCAATACGAAACATACACATAAACTATTCTGTTTATGCTTACAAATGCCTTAAGCTTCAGACTCTATTAATCTTGTCGTGCCCAACTTTGGTGACGGGTCGATACCAATGCTGCAGCAATGAATCGAATGCAGAATTTCTTACAAGGCAATGGAGCGAAGGAAGGCCGCACCGGTCACAAATATACGCGCAAACATAACTGAATGCAACAAAAAGACGAGCGAGTTTTAAGCAAGCAGAATTAAAACATGAGACAAAGAAAGCAAACGATAAGGTATATTCATTCCACGTTTTACGCATATGTATGTGCGACGTCATTCAATTAACTAGTAAAGCCAAGCTATTGTGTGGTGGCAGGTTTCTAGCCGCACTTTGATCCACGCAAAGAGTTAATGTATTGCCGAACGGGGACCGGCTTTGCATTATTTTAACACCACATGTCGTTGGCCTGCTGTAAGGACGGCTGACCGGTCATTAGGAGATGAGGACAACAGTAGCGTTTATATACAAATATTTACATTAAAAACATCCGGCATCGTCTGCTCATGGCCAGGTCTCAATCGTCCACCTCATGCCTTTTTTTCTTCGGGATCCCGCTTTTTTCTTTGTTTTTGTCGGGATGCCCGCTTCCATATATTAAGTTCGACACACTCCCCTTGCGAAAAGAAGAAAGGAAAAAAATTAAAGACGTTTACAAATCTTTGTAATGCGAAGCATAAGAGCGCAGCTCTTGAGGAGGAGGAGGGGAAGGTACGGAGGGGAGGGCATGCCCCTCCTCCTCTGTATCCTCCCCTCCTCCCCTCCCCTCAACCTCTCCCCCTCCTCCTCCTCTCCTCCTGCCGTTATATTTGTTCATGGGTGACGTGACTCTCGAAGTCGTGGCGTCGATTTTCCCTGCTAAATTTAGCGGGGAAATTGAATTGGTGTCGAGGTCACTTGACGTCAATTTCTCCGCTAAATTTAGAGGAGATTTAGAGATTTAGATTTAGGCATAACAATTCGGTAAGGGTCACTGGTAACAATGATCAACATCTCCTTGTATCTACTGTTTTCATCGAGCCTGCTTACCAACCTTCAAATTTAAGTCTTTTGAGGCCTGCACTTACTTCTTATCGCAAGTACCGGGCCAACATTTGGTCTACGGACCGGCGTCGTCTAAGAGAGCAGACGACAAGCAGAAACGTTTGAAAGAGCAGATGACAGTTCAAACAATCAGGCGACCGTTTGAACTTGAAGACGCACTGAACGTAGTCCGCAGGTGGTCCACACAACTTGATGGTTTTCTGGCGTTCATGTTGGAACAAAACAAATAAATCTGATGACCACAAGTATCCGTGAATTCAACCCAAAGTGCCTCCCGCCCAAGCAATCGTTGTCCGACGGCGTCTCGATTTTCCCTTTTCACGGCACATATCCAGATTCTCGGACGAACCGAGCACGTGAAAACTGACCTTCAAACCCTACTCGACACTTTTGGTACGGCCCCAGGCGCGGCGTTCTGACGAGAAGGCAGGTTTTTGTCTGGTTCCTTTCAAAACAAACGCAGGAATACACGTCTGGCATGGGGACTTCGCCCACAGCCCCGACCGGAAGTGCGACCGACGCGCCACCACCACGCCATGACGTCACAGAGATGAGTTCGTGTATAAGATTGTTTCTTCCGCTGAATAGTTTGTCTGAATCGATGTTTCTTTATGTAATTATAGTTACCTTGTTACATTTCCGTTTGTTCCTTTTTTTTTTCTTCTGCTTCTGTCTCGCTTTTTCCGTCCTGTCAATTTATCGCCTTCGTGTTTTGTGTGAGAATCTCCATAATGTGAAAATGCTTCACATTCTTTTTATAGACCAGCTATGCACTTGCATGTCAGTCATCGTGCAGACTGTAGTTTTTGGGAAGGTCTCTTGCTCGGGGTGGTCACTCAGTGGCATATTAATGACGTTTTTCGGTCCAGTCGGTGCGTGTACGCCCTTCGTCTGCTGGTCTGATCGCTGTTCTGTGAAGAGACAATCATGGGCATAGTTGGTAGACACTCCGGTGACAGTTGCGGGTTCATAATCTTTGCCACGGGCGGTTACGTTAAGCTGAATTGGCTTCACGAAGTGTGGTCTGTTGGAGTTTGGACCGGAGGCAGGATGCTGTTTCGGTAGGTAATGATTCTGTGCCTTGATATTTGCTGGTTTCGCGGTCCGCTTATTCGCTAGCTGCGCTTTAAACTTAAATATTTCTATACACCCCACGATGCGGTCGTTAACTTCTATAATATGGGTAAATTCTTCTTCAAGTACTTCAGTGAGTAGGAGTAGTTCGACGGCACCGTTAAGGTACTTCAGTTGGCAATTGTAGCTTTCTAAACCGCTCGATAGTTTCCTCAATTTGTCGGCCTGTCGTTGTTTCTTGCAAGTCATTCTCAAGATGACCAAATAGAGATGTTACCTGCGTGCAATGTGCAGTTCATTGCTGGAGAATATGTTCAGTGTCTGTATCGCTGAAGGTATGAATGCCTTGACTGTTTGTTGCCTTGGTTGGCATCTCGTTCAAGTTGCCGGTCAGTCTTGGGTGCGTTGGATGTTGTGGCCCCTCGCTGATATATCCAGTCAGGTTTTCACCGTTTTCTTAAGCCCTCTCCCGGGTTGGTACCGAAAAAGCGCACAAAGAATTAAGTCTAAACTTCTTTATGCGCTGGGCGTTTTTATTTTTATTACGACTAGCCCACGTCAAAACATCGCGTCCCTATTTTGCAAAGTCAAAGGTCTCTAGAAGAAAATAGCTCCCCCTAACGTAGTTCCCATTCTGTTAACGTATTACGAAAAAAACTTCACCGCACGCCTTCTTTTTTTTAAATTTGTTGTCAAAGTCTGGGAGTCTAGCTTATTGCAGGACAACTTAACCAAGTTAGACCGTTTAAAATGTGCCTTTTCGTCATAAGGCAACGTCTTCTTAGCGACGGTCGATATTTACGTGCGCACTATACTTGGAAAACACGATGGGAGAAACATAACCTGATGAGGCAATGTTCTTGTTTCCAAAGAAGTACGTGCTTCCGAACTAACTCGACGTGATAGCGACTCTCGCTTTCTTTCTCTTGAAACGTCACAAGAGTATCGTTCACCGTTTTTGAGGAAGCTGGAAAGAGAGAAAAACGCGCGTAAAAATACCCACCGTACTTGAAGAGATCATCAGACGTAAAACAATCTTTAAAAACAAAATATGCCAAGAAAAACAACATGCAGCTGCTCGGAATTTTGTACAAGATTTCTTTCTCTCGTTTAACTTGTCTGTAGGGAAGCGAATCTATGGCTAAAAAAAGGAGAAACAAGTTCACGGGTTCTCAAATTAGTGCAGTGTGAACACATTGTTGAAACTTCGGTGGCAATCGTTTTGGACATGGGCGTACTCCTGCCAACACAATACCAAGTTGTGGAACGGTTCTGTAAGCTGTAAGAAAACAAAATAAATTTCAGGACCCCCAACACGTTGTCAATTCTTAGAGAATCTGCAATCTAAAACTGTCAATGGAAGTGCAAGCAGGTTAAGCGCTAGACGACAAGAAAAAACCCCAAAGTTTGACGAAACTCGTATATTGTTCTGGAGCATTTCAAACCAAATATATTTAAAGGCATCATCGGGGGTGATATTTACTACTTCGTTCCCAAATGTTCAGCCGCCTCTGTATCAAATTAATCGTTGTCATTGCACCATAGATTAACAATAACCGGAGAGGAGTTATAGTTGGGTGTGAATTCTAATTCTGCGTTGAACGCTCGATTCGTGTTAAACTTTCTGGATTATCTTAAAGTAACAATTAGGCTTAGGAGTCTCATCATCTATATTAATGCAAATTATTTCATTCTAAAATTTTCGTTCCATCTGACTGGTTGAAATTCTAAATATTAATAAAACAGCATTGAAGCAAAAAAAGTCGAATAAACATCACGTTAAACTTTGACCGTTGACTGCCATCAAAATAACTGAATTGTATTTTTTTTCTCATGTTGGTAAAGGTATTGTATATTCTTCTGTGAAGAGCAACAATTTATTTTGGGTAATGCTGCTGCGCTTAAAAGCAGTTTTTAAGCATTTCATAGTTAGGTTGATGCTTTGTGGTGACGTTTAATAAAACCCAGGTCCGACAAATATGGAACTAAGTGCTTCGCTAACCACCCTTCAGACGAAAGTTGCAACTGAACACGGTGAATTGGCCCAGAAAGTAAGGGATCTTTCTGAACACTGCACAAATGCGTAGAAAACAGTGTGTGAACCAATGAAACGAGTGTGCTAGCTTGAAAAAGAACTTACAGCTTTCAAATCAAATACTTATATGAATTGCAACAACAAAAACAAAAAACGATTCTTAGCTGGAAACTGTGCCCAGTTTCCAGCTAAGAATCGTTTTTTTTTTTTTGTTGCAGAACTCGCGGTTCTAACATCGCTTTGTAATGATGCAGAAAGCCTCACGTAAGTCAAATCTGGTATTCTTCGGTCTAAAAGATAAAGATAAGAAAACGTTGGCCGAGTTAGAATTCCTTATCGTCAAACTTTGTGACACAAAAATTGAAATAAAGCTATATTCGAGAACTAGTGATAGGGAGCACTGCATTTGCGCATACAATGGTAGTAAAAATACCCATTGTAGTGAAGTCTTGCATTTTCAAACACAAATAGTATGTGTTATCTTCCGCTTACAAGCCTAAAATTAGTGTCCTCGCTGTTAGTGAGTATTTTTCTAGGTCAGTTCAGTTGGCAAGAAGAAAGCTAGTCGAATTTGCGAAAACACAAAACTGGCGATTTAGATTGCGAATGAACCGACTGAATATTAACGATAAATGTTTCATGTTTGATCATGCAATTGAAAGTGTTCTGGAAGTTGACGAGACGATCCAGGGAATTTACGGAAATTTCACTAAGGCCTTTTGCTAAAGTACCCATGCTCAAGGAGCGTGCGCGAGTATAGTTACACGCGCTGCGCGCACTGCCTTCTGCAGCAGTAAATGTTCAAATGTAAAACTTCAAAACAAATGGCACTTTGCACGCGCGTTCATCAACTTCTTAAATTGGTTGTATAATTCACATATTTAATACAGATAAGGCGAATGCGTGCAGCGCGTGTACCTATGTTCCCATCACTCTTTCTGTTGCTTGGGTAATTTATAAAAAGGTCTACTGGCACCTTCACAATGAAGTATGTACCAAGAAATGACTCCGCAAATCAACCTGCTCACTCTGGTAATTCCGGTACTCATGGAAAAAACAAAACAAATAAAACAGATGTCGCTACGAAAAACTCGTGCTTTGTGACAGTTATGGCTATCAACTGCCGCAGTATCAAAAATAAATAGGTGAATTAATTGGCCTATACTGCAAACAGTTCAACCTGCGATTGTCCTAGGTACAGAGTCATCCTTCGATGCCACTATAGGATCGATCGAAATATTTCCTGATAGTTAGGCCGTCTATAGAAAGGATAAAAATTTACACGGTACCTGGGTCTTTATTCTTGTAGAAAAGAGTATTCCGAGCAGGCCAGGGACAATTCCAGAAGTTAAGATAAAAACAGTGTAGTGTCAAATGGGCTTAAAGGGGAAACATTTTTCGGTTGGTATTTATTATCGTCCACCAAATGAAATCAGCGAAGGTTTAGATGAACTAACTGAATTAATACTTGCGGTAGGTTCTTTTGGGAGGTTATTTTAATCTCCCCGATTTAACTTGGGAGGATGTCAAGGTGTCCTGCTCAAGAAACTCGCTTCACATTAAACTTCATGCCTTTGTAGAGATGTTCGAACTAACACAATACGTCAGGAAGGGAACGCAATCTTGAAACATATAAGATTCGTTGTTATCCAACTTACAAGGAGCGATTGACAATATGTATGTGTTTTGCCTGGAATTTCTGATCACAATTGCGACAGCGGCATTAGTTCATTTAATGATAAACAAACCAAAGTGTAAAGAAAGAAAGTATTTTATTATATTAAAGGGGACTGTGACACAAGAAGAAGTGAACTCGGTAGTTACTTTTCGTATTATCAGAGCTGTCAGATAAGATCAGCATTAATGAACTCTGTAACTTGTTCAAACTCAAAGTTCACAACCGAGTTGACAAATATATCGCTCTAGAATACAGTCTTCAAAACCTAAGAACAAGCCATGGGTGAAAAAACAAGTGAGACAGATAATCAAATGGAAACAGAAGATCAAGGGGGAGCGTCCAACAAAAGAGGTTAAAGTTAATAGGCTTTTTAAAACTACAATAAAAGGATGCAAAACCACTTATTATAAGTAGTTGGTAGCCAAACTAAAAATGAACTCTAGGGAAGTTTGGGAATTTGTAAAATCAAACAAGAAGGATGATACATTCGTTCCTCCTCTCTTAATAAATGACCAACTTATCTCGGATGAAGAGATGAAGGCTGCTGTATCTCAATTAATTTCGTAAATCTGTATTTTTCTAAGCCAACTACCACAGGCTGTTACCCAAACGCGCAACCGGTGATGAAACATATTATGTCGCCCATAGAAATAACGTATAATAAAATAGCTTTGTTATTACGAAAACTCGATGTGCAGAAATCAACTTGACCAGATAACATTTCTCCGATTATATTGAGGAGTTATTCAGAAGGTATGGCGAACTATTTATGTGTGCTCTTTAACAAATTTTTAATGGATCGAAAGCTCCCAACGGAATAACAAATGGCAAATCGAGAGATAATAACTCTGTTGAAAATTATAGGTCAATATCTTTAACGTGTATAAGCTACAAACTCATAGAACATGCGATTTATAGTAACCTCATTGCTCAAATGAATGTAGGAAGTTTTCTGATCCGAGATGAGCACGGATTTTGTCCTGGAGCATCTTGTAGTACAGTTCTGGTCGATGTTTTTCATTTTCTTGCTGGCGCCAGTGATACTGGTAACGATGTTAACTGTTTATATTTAGATTTCAAGAAAGCTTTCGACCTTGTAAATCATTCATTGTTCTTTTAACGAACTTAGCTCATCGTCACTCGATAGAAACGTATTGGCTTGGTTGAGGGAGTATCTAAACCAAAGAATGCAATTCGTTGCACCTAAATGGGAAAAATGTGATTATGTAAATTTCACTTCCGGTGTTCCCCAGGGTTCTGTTCTGGGTCCTTTGCTACCCCTGGTATATATAAATGATATAAATAAGCGCATAAAATCAAGCATAATACTGTCTGCAGATGACTTCATTATTTATAGAATAAATAGGGAGTCCAACGATATTGTTATTTTACAAAGTAATATCGACAAATTTTTTATTGGTGTGACAAATGGACGGTGGTTTCAAACGTTTAAAAGTGCATGTACGCAAAATTTACTAATAAAAAGAATCATATTACCTTGGCGAACATGCATAATAATCAAATAAATAAAGTTAGCTCAAATGTAAAGTGGCCTATTGTGGAAGAGTCATGTTGAAATGAGGTGCTCCTGAAGGCAATACGCATGCTTACATTTATTGGACGAAGCTTTCGACAGGCTTCGAGTCAAGTTAAGGAAACATTGTATTTTACATTTATTCTTCCATGCATTGACTATTTTTCGAGTAGCCTGAGACCCTCATCATAAATATTGAATAGACAAACTTGTAAAAAGTTCAGAATCAATGCGCTAGCTTTGTGTTACGGAACTATAAATTCGGAGCAAGCGTCACCGTCACGAAGGAGGCCCTGCATTGGGAATTCAATAGACAACTAATAAATATGGATATATTCTTACATTAACCGTTTTATATATCAGGAGGAGCGGACCACCCTAACAAAATCTGACCATACTCCTGTCACGCTGATATGTTTTGTTTTTTTTTCTGAGAATTATTGAAGAGTAGAACAGGCTGCCTAAAGATTAATTAATAAAAAATTTTGAAAATAGCATTTTATATAGTTCTCCGGTTTGTGCTTGATGGCTGGTGCTTTGATTTTTCCAGTTGTTTTTTAGGGTGTCTTTTATATTCCAATTGCGCTGATAGATAATACATTATTTTTATTACACTGATGTTTTATAAATACTTTTTGTATATTATTTTGATAAATTTGTATATATATATATATATATATATATATATATATATATATATATATATATATATATATATATATATATATATATATATATATATATCATTTGTTAAACCATCCCCTGCTAAAATACCTGACAGCGATGCAGGCTTCTTTGTAAATAATTTAGAAAAACTGGCCCGACAGGTTAAGTTTTTCTAGATTTGGCAACTATGCTTTTGATATTACCCAGGTAAGTCATGCTATAAGGAAAAGTTATAAGATCGCTAAAGACTAAACTATTCTTCAACATATCTCCCAGGCTTAGAAACTGATGTCCCCGAAAACAAAATGAACAAAAATTGAAGAATACGTTTATCGTGGCGTTGTTTACCTGAAAAACAAAGAAATAACTTCGGTTGTCTGTTTCAAAGGGGCTTGTCATCATAAAATATTTGCGTCATAACTTTAGAAAGGGAGGGAGATCATAGCAAACTTATCTATTATTTCTTGTATAGAATCAAAACCACCCTGTACTGAAAAAATCTAATATAATATTAAGATGAGAATTCCGTTCGTCCTAGGAAAATCATCTGTCAATGGCAAGATTGTAAACAGATGTCTAAGGTCGGAAATGATCCGTCTCCAAATCAAACTTTAGAGTTGATGCCTCTTTACATAATATGTCTATTCCCATTTGCTCGTGGAATTCTGTTTCTGGATAGGGCTAAAGCGTTTTGAGACAAGCCAAGGAGAAACGGCGAGCAACTATTTATCAACACGTTTGTAAACAAGTTCTGCAGTAACAGCTGGTATTAACCCGGATGCTACTTAACTACAAAGAACGCTTTATAATACTCGAGGGAGCTAGTGCATGTGTATGGAGAAAAAAGCGTGATGATGCGGCCGATAGGAATGGAGAACATGTGAGAGGCGGACTGGGGGACAAAATTAAGCACCCTCTTAGTAAAGAAAACAAATTGAGTTATTCAGAATCGCTTCTCTCTCGCATAGAAAGAAGATCTTTAGCTAGATTCACACCATGCACCTACTCTATGATCGTTGTGTAAGAAGTTTCCGTGCGTGTCGGCGTAGACATTCAGGAGATGAAAGTTCTTTAATAAAAAGAGACAAAGACAGACAAATGCGAGTGGCTCCTCTTCGTTAAAACGTTTTGTCTCTTGGAGAGTCGGGGTTGGTGTGGCCAGTTCTATGTTCCAATAAGTTATAAAAGCGTACGCCAGTCTTATTTCCGAAGGTGGCAGAGAGATCAGAAAGAAGGCTTCCACCGCGCCACGCCCGCAGTGTATTTCTCTTTGCTATCGCCACACGTCGCCGTTGCTGACCCAACAGGGACACGCATATTTCCAGCACATTCGAGGATCCCATTGTTGAAACCGAGAAAGCAAAAAACACGACGCAATACCGGGACGTCCGAGTGATCTTGAAATCCTCGACGCTACATTGTAGCCCTCTCCCGCCTTCTCGAAGCCTCTCTCGACCAACAACAACGTACAGCCGGAACGAATTAGCCGGGAGACCGCGCATCCCGTCGGTCGTGCACCCCGGCCACGGTCCCCGGCAGACGTCACGTGTTTCGCCATTGACGAGGGACGCTTGGCTCAGACGCAATCGGCTCCCAACTGGATCTCGTGCCAACGCTATGTCACTCCGCCTCGGCCTATCCATCACCCTGGCCCTTGTGGGAAACTTGGCCTCGCCGAGGAAGGAACATCGTGCAGGTCTCCTCGCGTTTATCCTTACTGCTGCTGCCGAGTGGCGGCGCTTTAGGTGTGGACGTACTATAGGACGTCCCATTTTCGGGCGTTCCCCAGCTTGCTGTTGTACTTCTGGCCTTCGCGCGCCCTTTTTTTCGACAACAAATTGGCCTTGAGGGTTCTTTACCAAGTTCAAAACTGCAAGCACTGACCTCATGGGCAGGGTCGGTGACTCCGTTCGTTAGAGCGTCTGGTCTTCCATCACGCTCAAAATGATTCTCTAACCAAGGGGTCTTGGAAGCTTTGGGAACTTAAACGATGACTAAATACATGCTTCCAAGCCCCACAAGTGATATTTATTTTCTTTCCTTTTGCTCAGGGGGGGGGGGGGGGGAATGTGTGCTCGTGTGAGCCGTATAGCCTCGTCGCACCTGTCAAAGTTGTCAGGTAGTCATCGATATTATTAATTATGTATTACGGCCGTCTTAATAAGCACTGTTTCTTAAGCATTTATGAGAGACTTTAAGAACGCTGCTGCTGCGGTAAAAGTTTGGAAAGTGATGTTATGAATTTAACGTTTCTGTTTTTTGCTTGCTGGATGGTTATTGTGTTTGCTGTTGTCAAGTGGACTAGACGTTTCTGCGATTTGGTGCGAAATCTTTAGGTGGTTTCTACCTGATATTTTTTAGATGTGAACGGCTCGAAAAGTGAGAAATGTAATCGAAATTTAGTTTTTCTGATAGCAAACTTTTCACTAGAGCTGCATCGACGTTGGCGGCAGAGGCGGGCAGCATTCCGACGTCCTATGCAGTTTCTAAAAGTGCTTCTCTTTCCTCCTCCCGTAGAATGTTCGAAAATAAATTGTAGCAAGCACCTGGGAAGTTTTACTTGCTTTCCATACTCGACAGCGGTCGCTGTATCGTATGTAAAACAACTGAAGTTGCCCAGGTGTATTTCAAAATCGCATGAATCAGAATTTGATGCAGTGGATTATAAACTGTAATTACGGTTTCCAGTTTGTTCTATCTTGTCTTCAAAAGCACTACAGCTCCTTGAATCTGTCACAAAGATGACCGTGAAGCTCAATCGAACTGTGAATGCCATAAAGTAGTGTTACATGACACATACTTACTGCAGTCCACTTTCGAGGGAAATTTTAGAGTGGGTCGTAGATCCTACGTGCTTTCTGCACAGGGTTAGCTTGGAAAGTGTCGGCCCCACTGTAGCCACGTTCCGAAACTTACAGCCCCACAAATTTTGTCGACTGCCTACTCTGCCTATTGGTGACTTTGCCACAGGTTGCCGTTCTTCGTGTTCTGCGTGTTAATCGCCTGGTGTATGTAATACCTGGTGGGCCGAATGTATCGAATAAACTTTTAAATGTCGCCAACATCGCCTTTTCCAGCTTCGGCGCTGCAATTATTCAACTAGGGTAGTCTAAATAATTTTTTGACTTTTCCCCGGATCTGTCAAAAAAAGATGGTGAGCTTTTGTCCGGGTCCGAGCGTCTTGCGATTAACTTTTCACCGGTGAGCTTTCCCCGTTCTCTGGTGAGCTTTCCTTCGGTGAGTTTTTCACCAGTGAGCTCTTCCCCAGTGAGTTTTTTTTTACCGGCTAGCTGATGTCCGGTGGGTTTTCTTCCGGAGGGTTTTCCACCGGTGTGTTTTTCTGCGATGAGCTTTTCTTCCGTGATCTTTTCTCAGCCGCCCCTCCATACGACACCCTTCTCGTTCCGATCGACTGCACAGCACATTCGTGTAATTTGATCCCGGTTGTACGCGGCGACCGGCTCCCGCGCACGGCATCTCTGCCAAAGCACGGCGTTCATTAAGCCCTCGTAAATCCTGCTCGTTAGCTCGAATTAAGAGCCGCCCAAGAAGCTCGAAATCGATTTGAGTTAAGCGACATTAAAACACGACGGATGAAAGGAGATCTGAGAGAGGCCGTGCACGCACCGAACGCAGCGTGTCCCTTCTTTTACCACGCGTTGCGCTTGTTAGAGAAACCACCGATCCGCAACAACAAAGGCACAACAAAAAATGATAAAAAATAATAAAGGCACAAAACAAAAAACGCTTCCCGTAAATAAGGGAAGTTATGTGTCGGCTACCCTGGAGTGACTTCGGATACATCTTGATGCCACGAAAATCTTAATGAGCAATTAGAAGGTCCGAGTAAATGTGTAATCTATATTTCCAAGCGAATGATTTCATTTGTCTGAGGAGTATACGAGGGATTTACTAAGATTTTCTTACAGAAGTTTCATTTTACGGAAGTAACTCGAATCGCGTAGTGTTTCTGTTATGGAATTCCGTTTCTCTAGCACGTCGACGTTCCGATTTCTGCAACAACCTTCGCATCTCCAAAGCGCTCTTTCATACCATTAGTAATATTTCGTGATCTCTGAGAGGAAATCAATGTTTTGAAACTGCATCATCGATTTTTTTTTCCTTTCTTTAAGTTTAGACAGTGCAGGTTGCGTCGGGAGGCGCGCGCCAATATTGACTGTGATCATCTTAAGAGATGGCGGTAATGACATTACTGCAATGACATTTTAGTAATTAAATTATTTTTGTGGCAATGAGTAATGTAATTAATTAGGTTTCTAGGATGGTAATTTAGTAATGTAATGAATTATTTCATGCAGTAATTTCGAGAACATAACTCATTGCTTTTGAAATTACTTTGGTCCCAAATCAGGCAGTTCGTTTGCGAGATTTAAAAAAAAATTGAAAAATTATTTTGCATGGTGAAATGTCGTGGGAGACGGCAAATAAACGACGGTGATCTGAGCGCGAAGCCTCGCACGAGGAACACGACAGACGTAACAAAGGCGGGTTCGAGCTTTTGTGCGAAGACATCGCTGGAAGGCCACGGCTGTCTAGTCTTATAACACCAGACAAGACGAAAGGAATTCCTCAGATAAGAGGTTTCTACAAGCAGCGACATTCTTTGAAGCGCCGACTGCGTGACGGTGCAAGGTTTTAGGAAGCGAATGGCGGCGCACAGCCGAAGACTGAACTGAATGACGCAATTTCGTTTCAACGGAATGTGCTTTTATAATTAGTTTTGGTTGTCGTTACTTGCAGAAATATGTATCAAAGGACTTTAGACAAGCCAGTTCCAACTTCCAAAACGCCCCGACATCATGACGGTACTATAGTTCGTTCACCACTAAACTGACAGTGCGGTGAGAGCTACGAGCTTACCGGAACCAATCAACCACCTTCCTTTCATCACCCGACTCTATGCGTGTGTATGAACGAGAGCATGGTTACGTAGCGAAAGATAGCTGTCTTTATATAAATAGTTAACCCCAAATGCCTTGCCAAGGCCACAGAAGCCTTCGTGCGTAGCCTTGGCCTTGGTAAGTAAATACGTTTTTTTTTGTTTATAGTCGGAAAAGATGGGAAGCGAGCAAAGCAGGTGCCGCTCGCGGTATGCCTCTCTAGCTTCGTTGGGGAGTTTTTTCGGGAATAAGCAAACGCACAGACATCGCCACCCGTTTGTTGGGAAAATACACATATTAGGAAGCTCGCGCCATCCCTTTCCTCAACAGGCGACGTTTCTGTCCAGCAAACGTCCAGCCCCCTTGTGTGACAGTGCGCAATAACTTAAGCACTTCTGGTTCTTTTTTTTTTTTAATACTACTTGAGATGAATTTCCGGCAATGCGCCAACTAGTGCCCCTGGAAGAAAAGGATTAGACTGCTTTTGAGTCGGAAGCAAAATGTTTCACATGACGACGTCCTGTAAGAACGAGCTCACATAGCCCGGCTTAAGTTACTGACGCGGACTATAGCTTCTTCATATTGGGAGACAGAATCACATCACCCTTTAACTAAGGACTTTCACCTTTGAATGAACAGCGAAACTGGTGAATCAACTGTATTTGAGTCATATCTAAAGAGGAAGCTATTCATCATGTTTAACGCCTCAGTAGTGTGCGCCAGCGGAACGACTGTTCAGTTTGGTTAACTTTGAGGTGCATGAGGCTGCTGCGGTGTAAACAGACAGATCTGAGTCTTGGTAGATATACTGTAAATAAATGAGCACGATTTACTGCCTCATAAGGTATTGAACAAAGTAATGTCAAAAGTGCAATCTGCAGTTACTTTTTCGTTAACGATAATTGTTATGTAATGCATTAATTTTAGCCTGCGGTAGTTTGTAATGTAATTTAATTACATTTTGCAGGTTTCAGCAAAGTATTTCATAACGTAATTTAATTACTTCTTGAAAGTAATTTTGCTATCTTTGATCATCTTAAATCAATTACAAACGCTGCATTTTTCCTGCTCAAGGCGACACGACGAAAGAAGTAGATTTGTAATATGGTGGAAAGTTGGGCGAGTTGGTGGTAGATGTTTAACGAAAAAGTAAAGCAGCGCCATAAAAACGGAGAACAAGAAGACGAGATGTACAAACAGCCCTCTGTTTGTACACTTCGTCTCCTCGTCCTCCGATTTTTTTTTGCACTGTTTTACTCTTTTGTAAAACATTAATTAGACTTAAAATTCTTTTATTTTCGCCCATGTTCTATCTGTCAATTCAAGAAATAAAAACATAAACCGAGTCTAAACGTGAATTGTATCGATTCACCCACAGCACCGTGTTTCATTAAAACCACATTTGAAGTTTCCAATTCATTAAAACAAACGTAACGATGTGTTTGGCAGGAGAGGTTGTTGGGCTCCCTCTTTTTGGTTCTCTTTCGTGACTATACATTACGCGTAGAGTAGTATCGATATATCTCTCTCCCTTTTTATACTCCTTTCTCTTTCTCACCCTTTCTCTTGGTGTTCACAACCGAAACCTCGTGAATTAATGAAATGTTCCTGTTTCACGCTTTGGCCGCTAGGTTATGTGCGTTTTTGCTGCTCACTGAAATAAGCACAAGCGCCTTTTTTTACGTCTGTTCGTTGGGCGTCATCTCCTTCAATTTTGAAAATATTACAAGTCCTGGGACCTCTTCGAGTGTAGCGGAGCGTTCTACCATATGAGATAATCAGGAACTCGCCGTTACTGGAGCAAACGGATGTTAACAGCTACCCCCAGCCGTAAATTATGGTAGCAGCTGTTTATGTCCTCAGCTCAGCAATAATAAAAAAAAAAATCTTTCGCTCAGTTGGTAGGGCGCTCTGCCAGCCCTGAAGAGGCCTCGGGTTCCATACCCGGACTAGGTGAATATTTTGTAGCAGTACACCAGAGTCAGACACCTAGAGGGCGCAAGTCGCGCTCTATCTTCAGGTGCTAATTGCATTATTCTTCTGTATCTCCTTCACCTTGGAGAGTTTTGCTAAATCATTAACGAAACATATTACAGCAGGCAATTGCTTTAATTTATGTTTTGTTTTTTGTGATGTTTAATAATTTGTAAATGTTTTCAAGTTTACACCCTTGAAGCAGCGCTCATCGGTGTCAAACGTGAAAGCGTTTAGTGACACCATGTACATGATCGGGACCATCTTAAAAAGGGCACGTGATCCCTTTTGGTGCTTTGGTGGGCGCGAAATTCGCTTACATGTTTTCGCTGAAGTACCTATAAATCTGCGGATGGTGCAATCTTCATAACTGAATGCGAACTTGGGGCTTCGTAACTGAATGCGAACTTGGGGCTTCGGCAACGAACATCACTCGGGGTCGCTGCACGCCGACGTCGTATATGGTTTATTCGAACTCTGTTACCTCAAAAAGAAACAGGGCCCTTGTCGCTGAAAATTTATTTTATTTACTACCTTCTTTATAACTCAAATGTTAAAATACATAAACACATACCATTTATTATTATGTTACTCCTTAGGTAGATCACGAAAATTAAATACAAAAGCTAAAAAAGCGTCGTAGGATCCTTTTAAGAAAAGATCACTCAAGAAAACCGATGTTCTTATTCCAGTAAGAAGAAACAGTGCCGAAAGCGATATTGTCGCGTTATCACTTACGCCGCGCTGAGGGGCAGCCGCAAGAATAACCCACACGAATTCAGATAGCGGCGGAGAACGAAAAAGCGTTCTTTATTCTTTGGTAGGCCGTATATATAGATAACACACACCGGATCACGTAATTCGCTTTCCAGAAAGGTCGGGATGAGTCAGATGCGCTGCCGCCACATCTCCTTTTTCTTTTCTTTTTTTGTACTACCGTTGCTCAACAGCTTGAGTCACGCAACTGCTAGGCGCAAGAAAAAAACACTTTCAAACATATCTATTAGACGAATGAACATCAGTTGTACAGAACTAGCTGCCAGGTGCAAAAAACAAACACTTTCGAACAAAACTCTGAGGAAAGTGAGCATCTACTCAGCAAACTAGCTGCCAGCTTGGTAGCGTTCCGGTTTTCGGACGCGTCCGTACCGGGATACATAATCAGGAGATGTAGCCGGCAAAGGACCATCATGTGACACGCAAGTCGGAGGCGTAGCAGGCAACGGAGATTGTGCCATAGTGGGCTCTAATTGTGCACTGCGGTTTTCTACCTTCCTTGGAAAATCGTAATTGATCTCGAAACTATCTGGACAAGATTGCTCAGGGTTCAAGGAAATCAGACCCCTGCGGTTTTTCTCAAGAATCCCTCCTGAGAGCGTCTCGACCTCGGTTTATTGGCTGGACGAAAGAGGATGGCCTCCTGCATGCAGACCTTCACTCAAACTGAGGCTCCTGGCCTCAAGGGTTGAAGTTGACCGACGGCATGGCGGCGACAGAAGTGTCGCCGCTGCGTTTCTCGAAACGCACGGTCCTGGTTTCGGAACATGTTCAGGTTGACCAGCTCGACGAACTAGGCTTTGAGGGTGCAGCGGAAGACGTAGGCGCCTGCCCATCAGTAGTTCCGCTGGGCTTTTCCCAAGGGGCCCTGAGGTGTCCCTGTAAACTAGTATTGTGCAAGGTAGCGGCCATCTGGCTTTGAAATCAGGGATTTTACCATTTTGGCCATGCTCTCTACTTCTCCATTTGCCTGAGCGTACGCAGAGAGCGCTAGATCGACTCAAATGCGTACTGCACAGGTCGGTTTCAAGACGGGTACTGTGCCCGCACACCATTCAGTCGGTTCGTCCACTTTACAAATCGTTTTCTAGGAAGAAATATAGACGCGCGTAACAGAGCCGGATTACAGTGCATTTCGGGGCCCTGGGCTAAAGTACGCTTCAGCGCGCCCTAATGATGATGATGACTGCGAGCATGATGCTGATACTGACTGTCTGGTTGCCGTGCAGATGAACCTGGGAAATACTGCAGCTTCCTCTAGATTTCAATTTAAAAGCCTAGTAACCTTAAACTATAACAAGAAAAGTACCATTCCCGTCTGGTAACACACTAGGGCAGCTACTCCGTTGCAAGATTTATTTCGAAGGCGGCATGCCAGCTTTCGAATTGCCCTTACCTAGCAGTCGTCGAGCCGCACGTTCTAGATGTAAGCGCTGCTCAAAAATTACGTGTTTGCGACGCACGAGACACGAGCCCGAGAACGTGAAGGGGAGGTGTTATAACATTTTCCTGCCTGACAAAGATCGAGGAGCTGAAAAACCTCAGATTGTGGGGCCCTCGCGTGTCTGTTTTCGACTGCTCGAAGCCGCATTCAAAGAAAGCTGACAAGCACCTAAGCGGGCCGGTCGACCCATCCAAAGGGCGGCTTTGTACAGGGATAACGATGTGTCTGCGCAAAGTGCGCGTTTGGCCTCGCTGACATTGCCATATATACTTATGTATATCCCTCTTCTCGAATGCTGCGGCAAAGCAACATCGCTTTCCAAACTAGCTCTTGAGGTGTCGTGTTTTGCTTCGGAGTATAGTTCATACGTATGCTGCTGCACGAGTGCGACGCCTTCTCAGAGAGTCGGAGGCACCGCATGCGCGCTCTGCCCATACCTTACATCCGAGCCCAGGCGCATAACTGCTGTTACAGTGAAAGCTTCGTAGCTTACCGCGCTTTTTATATGTTGCTGTGTAGAGGTTACACGTCGGTTGCCATTCGAAGTAACTCTTGAGATCGGCTTTGTGGATTTCAATTTGGGCCTTGCAACCTTAGTCTTGACGAAAATAATTTAAACACCAGTACTACGTCCGTTGTAACCTTTATGTTGTAGGTGGCTCCGGTTAAGAAGTGACATTGTTGGTTACTGAGTTAAGAGTGTAACGCTTCAATTACGGGGAGCCCGAGAAGAGCGGAGCACAAAGGGGTGACTACGTACTATTTGACAAAGGTATAAGCTTCGTTTACGCGTAAACGCGAGTGTGCCTGTTGATACAACTGGAATTGTGAAAAGGAAAAAATATATACAAAAGGGAAGGATTGTGTTCCAATTAGTGAGAGCCTTTCTTGAGTCATTAGCGAGTTTTAGAATAGGGGCCCCACAGCTTTGGGTGCTCCAAACAGCTTGGGTGTCCCACTGAGCATGCCCAGAACTTCTGAGCATGCCCAGTGCGATGCCACGAGCTGTTTGGGGCACCCAAAGCTTTGGGACCCTATTCTAAAACTCGCTATTGAGACTCTCAGTGTTTTGTTTTATGTTTGTAGGGTTATTCCTTAAAAAAAAAAAAGACACTTACTCAAACTTGTTGAAAGTGAACCTCATTTCGTCTTTTTCTTTCCAGCTCAAGTCAAGGGGGTGACACCGAGTCATCTGTGCCGCGGCGAATGGCCTGAACCCGACCCAGTGAGTTCATGAACAGCTCCTCCTCCGCAACACCGCGATCAGCGGGGCCCTGAGCACTCCCGACTTCGTCGAGCTGACTGGCGCGAGTGATTGAGTGTGAGGGCGACTCATCGCGCCGAAGCCGCCGCGCACTCCGGCGGAGAACACTAAGTGGGGAATTCGTGAATTCAACAACGCTTGTGGCGAGACAGTCAGTTGTCACCATGGTCGTCCCGCATCGTCTCGTAACTGCTCTAGTCAGCATCCTGGTCATCACTTCTCTCGCCAGCTCATCTGATCTTCCCCCCGAGGTACGTGACATCTGTTTCGCTTTCATATTGCGCCATCGTGCCCACAATTTAAAAAAAAAATGCAGAAGAGAGAGTTGTTTGAACGGCGTCGCCTCGACGTGAAATGAGTCTGTCGAAGGTTCCCTCGCCTTTTTTAAAACGCCGTGAGATCCACAACATGGCTAGGAGCTCGAAGAACCGTCCTTATTCGCGCACACGTTTTCAAGACAACACGGAGCGCAACCGCGCCTGCGCGAGAGCCCTAAACCGACAGTGCCACCTGCCGGGAGGTGCGTGAAGCCAGAGTGAAATTTCGGCCCCTTATAGAGCGCAGCTCTTAGGCGCCCGTTTCCGGCTTGAGCGGCGTCGCCGTCGGCGTAACCGCGCGGTGCATTATGGGACGCGTGACGTCACTGGTGACGTCACTGATGACGTCATCAGAGACGTCACCAGTGACGTCACGCGTCCCATAGTGCACCACGCGGTTACGCCGACGGCTGACGCCGCTCGGAGGAAGGAGTAGCAGGCAGGATGAGGAGGTGAGGAGGAGGGGAGGAGGGTATACCTTCCCCTCAGTACCCTTCCCTCCTCCTCCTCAAGAGTTGCGCTCTAATTCGGCGTTACAGGGAGTTGTAAACGGCTTTCATTTTCTTTTTCGGCCTCCGTTCAGGCACCTCTCTCTTCTTCCTACGTGCTCGTACCTTGATAGACTCTAAAAATCTGGAGTGCCTGCTTCTCCGCAAAGCACTCGGGAGGGCCAGTCGCTGCAATCTACTGCGAGAGCTCGTCGAATATAGACTGAAACTACATTGAGGCCTAGACTTCGGGTAACTTTCTGCGCTGCGGCACTCATCACGACGTTTCACCGTGCTCAGTGTCACAGCGCAGTATGTTTGAGGTCCAGACATATTCCCATCCTTGTCATTCGCCGAGCCGCAGGTTGCAGCGATGGGCGCTCCCGACTGCTCCGCGGTCAACGATACAGGCTCCAGATTTCTCAGACTGCATATTCACTCACAGATAAAGAAATGCAGGGCGTGGCTTCTAATCGATCTGCAGCTAATAAGGCTGCGGCATTCGTCGACGAGAACGCCGAACAGCCAATCACGAAGCAATGATCGTTTCTTAAGCTGTCAGTGACCTTACATACTTTATGTTCTTAATTATACATATCTGCCCGCTAATCATATTTTGTTTCACCGTAAGTCAGAACGCGGCAACGTTGCTATCTAGCTGATGGACGCGATCGAGCAGCGCCAAAAGCACAACGTCCCGATGTTCGTCGTTCTTTTGTACGTGTGAAAAGAACCTGCGAAACGAAGGCTGTGAATGCGTCATGAACCTGCGCCTTTTTTCTGTGTTTGTGTGTGTTTGTCTGCGTCTGGGTCTTCTAGCCTTTTACGGCGCTTTGACTTATAGCGAGAAGAGTTTAGGGTCAAGGTAGACGTTCGGGGTTGCCTTCTATACGGGAGTCAAAATATTCGCCCATTCTGTATGGACGGTATTATTTTTTCTTGTTTTTGTTGATCCAGAATATGTTGTTCTGTTTTTTTTAAGAAAATTAGCATTAAGGTTTTTTCTAGCCCTGCTGCTAAGTTGGTGGCCATGGGGGTCACTAATAAATAGGAAATAATTAGTTAGTTAATTAACTAGAAAGCTTTCGTAAACTAGCTGAGTTTGCAATTTCGGGGCATAATTGCATTGGAGAATTGACGCTCGGCCTCTGTGTGGTCTAGTCGTGACGTAAAGTTTTCACCTCACCGCTAACATAGCGCAACGTAGACCCAGAACTAGGTTCCCTGTTTTAATTTCAAAACCCACTTTAATAATAAAAAAAAGAAATCTCGCCTAAGACACCTAAGACTTCTTACGTGTAGGAACGCAGAAGCATTCCTACACGCTGCGCGATCTTCTACGTGCCTGATGACGTATTTTTATGACCATCTTTCGGGACAACACCGCCGCTTTTTCGCGAAATGGGACAAGTAAGGCTTTCGCCTTAAAAACATGTAGATAAAGAATATGTTTGACACTATTTTGGAAGAAAACCTGAAATAAAACTATTCTAAAACTATTCTATTCTATACTCTCTTCCCTAAGCCGCACCCGCGCGCCTCCTTTCGTCCTGATGACACGGACAGCAAATCACTGTGATCTTTGGGATACTAGTGTAGTGACCAGCCTATACTCGTTTTGACCTCAAGAATCGCTGTAAAAAACGTCCGGCTCCTAGCATAGCATTACAAATATCAGCTTTACGTCGAGGATGAAGATATACGTAGGTACACTTTACATTAGATATGTGTTATCTTATCAAGACGTACACATTTCAAACGCCGAAAGCATAGCATCTTTCCGGCTCCATCAACCAAATCTTGTAAGGACTACTTCGCGCGGCGTATAAACAATGCGCAAAGTTTGCTTTTTTATCTTTTTTTATTGCGGTGACGACGAGTGCAGGAATGAAGACGAAGCGATAATGAGAGGCGCTCGAGCTACGGAACAGCATCGACACCGGATGCCTTCGAACGCTGCAGTTGTTCATTCGTAAATGTTGTAAATAAAGCGTTTTGTAGCGCAACAAGCCTTGACACTATTATCGAATGAAAAAAAACCAGATAAATATTTGCTGTAATAGAGCCTCCCATGACAAAGCATGATGTTCCATACAGTTTTCTTGCAAGCATTGTAGTTATGGCTCAGAATGTCGTCGTGTGAAGTCACGAAATGTAAAAATAAGCCACTCAAGAACTGACCAATTTCTGTTCTTATCTTTAGCTACATTGTCCATAGGACTGCAAGCAAATTCGAAAAGATCCATGAAGATATTTCTTCGGGTTTTGTTGTTAACTTAGATATAGGTGCTGAGTCGAAAATAAGTTCCGTTAAAGGTGGAGCTGCTAACTTAACACTTGAATATAAAAACACTTCTATACTTGTATTTTTTATGGAGCACAAGGTGTAGTCACTTCATTTCCAGAGAAAACCTAGTGAATGGTAGGGCCCATGGAAGTGTACGATTTCTGCTAATATTGATAATTTTTATTTTAGTTTGTTTCTGGGTTTGTTGCTAGAATTATTGCGTGCATAATTTTCTGTATATTTTGTTTATTTCATTCTTATAAGCCAAAAATAAAGCGGCTAGACAAAATAGTGAGTCTCGTATAATCTTCAGTCATATACCGCGAGCAAAGAAATGAGACACCCATTCATAAATATCAGAAACAGAAACAGACCAACTTGGGCAGCATTGCTCTATTTAACCCTTGAAATATCTAGTGGATATTATGTTAACCTTGACTTTCTGTGTATCCGTCTCTCATGCGAGGTTAAATGTTCAGCACTCAACCTCGCATGAGAGGCTGATACAGAGGAAGTCACGTTGAGGAAAATATGAATTACTTCATCATAGAAACATTTGAAGCTTCGATCATGGTGAAAAAGTGACTTTCATACATTGTTTAAATTGAATGACTTACGCCTCTTTCTTAGCGAAACGTTGATGGTGAGTGAGCTACGTTCATAGAAGTCTCCATGGAACATCCAACAAAATGGAGTCTTCATATATAACGATGAGAGTAAGACTTATTCCTGTTTAAATTAACTTGAATATACAACCACCACTGTGATTTTAAATATATAAAGTTAAATACTTCTGAAGCTTTAAATGCACTGTATAAATGTTCGACGGGGTCAACGACGGTAACACGGCAGATGTCAAGACAGTGGGTCAGTTTTGTCTTTTGTCCACGCGTGCCCCATGCAGAACCTGGGATATTCATAGTTGGTGGTCACTGGCGGCTATATTTTAGTCCGTTACTACGAAGCGCGGGTTTACGGTGAGCTGCCACAGACCTTCCATATCATGTGTTTCACACTACCAATACTGTAGCTCTTGGAAGATGAGTATAGGAGCTTCTTATGAGCCTGTGCTGTGAACACCATACTCAAATATGATGTCCAGTGGACATCACCTATTCCGCGAGATTAGAAATGCGCTAGTATTTCAAGTCATCCAGGTCGTGTCAAACACTAAATACGCCACTGCGTCCAGTTGCTGTGCAAATCAAAATAGACACAGCGTTATTTAAGATCTCCACACACGCAAAAAACAAAAAAAGAATAGTAGGGCGTTAGATTTGACAGTCCGTGGAGGAAGAGCTTTATCGGCCAATCCTTATTTCCAGCAGAAGCGATCATTGCATGACATCTCCAAGGTAAACATAAACAAGCAATGACGTAAATTCCTGGATCCTAGAGTACTTCCAGTTGGCCCACATTTTGCGTACGTTTCAATTACCGAGAATGACAGTTCTTCGAAGTTTTTCTGGCGGAAAATCAGAAAAAGTATGTCAAAAAGTTGACGCACTATTAATCGATGAGTATACCTATAGTTCATACGAGGCCAACGATGAGCGCAATTGTTCGTTTTATTTGGCTCTCCTGGCGAAAGTCACGTGGTTCTACCCGACAGCCAATTGGAAACCCGGCCATTTACGCCGGAGACATTCAACCAATCTAGGTGCAAATCAATTGAAGCCTTTGTAATTATGTTGTGAACGGGAGAGCAAGTGCTTGCACCAGCCCCCGTGGCTTCGTCAACTGCATGCGCGTCGTCTCGTTCAAGCTCGCCAAAGCGAAACTGCGCTACGCTTGTCGGATGTCGTTCAAGAAGGGTACGAAGAATTGTACAGCTCAGTCTCGTGCATGGCAAAAAGCAAGCGTTGTGTTTTCGTCTACCAGTGGAGATATCGTGATTGTAACAACATCGGCTTACCGGGCCAATCCTGTGAATGATATTCACGTGAAGACGTTTCATACGCGGACATGAAAAAAAAAATTGTTTTCGGTTCTAGAATCCTGGGGATAAGGTAAGAAAACTAGTTTTGTCTCCAACTTGTTGCCTATCACACGAAACTCCTGGGACATACCATGCAGACAGACGTTGCCACGCATGACGATGAGGCCGAATAATGAAATTGAGGGGAAGGTACCAATGGTTTCGAGCAATGTTTTATGTCTTGCTTCAAACATTTCATAAAAAAGCGCTTTATTGCATGCTGTAAAAAAATGAAGAAAAAAACCTTTGTAGCTTTCAGGATATTTTGGGAAAGTCCCGGCTTACGGTTTCCCAGGTTCAGTTCCACGTCAAAAGATCCCAATCCTCAATACTCCGCTGGCACGCGATACATAAACTCCCAAAATTCTGTCTTCTTGTTTTTTGTTTTTTTTTGTTAGTTTGTGGATTTTTTGGTTGGTGTTTGTTCAGAACTGACACATAAACCGGTTGCTCACAAACGCACAAGCACTTGAAAATTAACGTAAATCAGCAAATGCGTTTTGCTTTAAGAATGACAAATAATAGTGATAATAGTCATTATATTTTTTTATTATTAAACAACCTATGCATAACACGAACCAGGTTGGTTTGGGTTATGATCCCGAACTTGGCATAAAAACAAATATCAGATCCCAAACCTGGGGTCTGGAAATTGAGCTACCATACTTCATGATGATCTTAACCAGAGGCTGGTGAAGAAGCAGGAACTTTTCTTCATGGTGGAAGAGAAAGTAACAAGGACAAACAAACATTTTTAATTAGAGAGGTTTTCTGTCCCTCTTACTCTGTCTTCAACTGTAAAACAATTTCTCTGCTTATACTGCAGTCTCGGGTTAAAATCATCATCGTAAGCCTCCACCAGCTCGTCTGCACACTGACTATAATTACCGTACTTCAGTCTAAAATGTTCAATTATACTTTTCGACGTCTGATCTTCCACCTCTCAAAGTGGCGAGTATTAATTACTATTTCAGTCAATCTTTATTTGATAGTCTCTTCGCTCTCTGGAAGGGTCAGGTGCGTGCATTCTTGATTTTAAAATAAAGCGATGAATCCTCGTGCTTTCGTCGGCCAATCGACGCCCGCGTGACAGCGACTGGCCAGTTTGGCCAGTTGCTGTCAAAGTTATGCAGTTAATATACCGATCCACTAACCGTTCCACGCATTCCTGGCGCCACCATAACTGTAGTTCAAAAGAGGTAGGCGTCTGTACACGAGACAGCTCGTGCAGTCTCGTGTTCTGCTCGCGCAGACCACCAGCGTGGTTCTCGCGCGTGCAGAAAGAGTAAATTTCTTACGATGAGCGGCAACATCGGTGGCGTACTCAAACTAGCTGGTGAGGTCGGTCTATTGCACAACACTACAGAATATTCGTAGCCACTGGACGCGCAGAACACCAAAAAAAATACCAATTGAATTACACAACAGGCGAAACTTCGCGGAGATGCAGCCCCTTAAAAGCATGCAAACATTACTCAACCCGCAAAGCATTTTCGGCCCGTGTCAAGGCCGCCGTAAGTGCCCGGATTACCATGTATAGCACTAGGGTGTCATTCAGGTACCGGCGAACATACAGGCGGAAATGTGGACGAGCCTCATCTTGTTAAAATATTAAGTATGGAAGATAAAGAAAGGACCGTATATGTTGCGTCTACAGATTGCGCAAAACGCATTCACTTTGGGGAGTCTCCCACATGCTTTACGATGGCACGCAGTTTCCCTCTGCCTTTTATGCTAGTATCAGGCTAATTTATGGCCAATTCATCTGCCCCGCATCGCACCGGTGCAGTGCGGTTCGTGATACAGGGAAGACTAGAGGGGCGAGGGCTCTTCCTTCTCTCTCTGCCAGCCTTCCGTGTACTAAAGTGGAAAGAGTTTAATGCACTGGACGGGTGCAGTGTGCCCCAGACGAATAAGCTTTTACTTTCCCGCGGAGCGTGGAAGGTGACCTTGTCGCGGAACATAGGCCTGACCACGAATTCACCCTCTTCTGACAGTCCCTGCATTTCAATGCAGAAGTCTTGGTGTTTTGGCTTGGAGTCTAGCTTTAGCGCGCGAACTAACTGCGCTCTGTGTGCCTTAAAGGAAAATATGCTTTCCTAAGGTACGCCATTTGTTGTGCACCTGCAGTTCCACGATAGCCCGCGTTGCCGATGCATTTTCATCTATTTTTTTACTTCTGTCATACATAGCTCGGGTCCTGTTCACTGTCTCGTACAAAGTCTATGGGCCGCCCGGACTTCCTCCGGCGCATAGACAGCGAGTATTATTGAAAGGCTACACCCAGCGGACAATAGCTTCTATGTAGTGCACGCGCGCCGAATTTGATCTGAAACTAGGGTGGTGAAACTATCGTTGCACCGTCGCGACAACACCCTGGTCGCCGAATGCTATCACGCCGAAGGCTTCTTAACACTGCAATGTCGCGATATTGTACAAACAGGGGAGTAGGCGCCACTCTTTGTTACTTACAACATACGTGCAGCAAGAACTTGATTCAGTTCAGAGTAATTTTATTATGTAATTGTTCAATTATCGTTTGACCCCCATCGCCACATTCCTTTCGTTTTGAACCATCTCATTGTTATGACACCAATGAAAACAGAAACAATCACGTGCCACCTATATATGCTTATAAACTTTAGGTAGTTTGCGAAAAAAAAATCATTCTTCGATCTGCAGACCATTCGAAATAAAAACAGCTTTTACGAGCGCGGAAGTGTCGAAGACATGCTGACCAGTTGGAAACAGCAAGAAACGTGCCCGTCCCCAACACCTTGTTCTCCCTTTACGGGCCATCGATTCTTGACGTGTGGATTGCCACGCCGGACATCCCTGGCCCGAGGGTCAGCTCTGTTTTCCTTTCTGAGCAGACGAGAGCCGACCTTTCCATCCATCCTGCCACAACGATCACAGAACTTCCCCATCTCTCGCGCCAAATCGACCGGAAGCCGTTTTGTTGCGCACTCAAACTGACTCCCCCCCCCCTCCCCCTCTTGACCCCATCTTCCGAACAACAAAGAGCGAGCTAACGAACTCTGCAACCGCCGGGACAGTGAAACACAAACACAGAGGTCGACGAAAAGCCAAACAGCAATGAACTGTTGCCGAGAGGGAGCAAATCGTCCCATGTTCCTCCTCAGAGCGTCCACTATAGTCGATGGCTGTCCCCTTCTCTGCTGCTTCGCTTACCCTAAAGTGGACCGCAGTCAATTTACTAGAGCCAGCCGAGCCAATTACGGTTCGAAATCAAACTGCGTCGTCGCGCTCTTCAACCAGATTGACCGATGGACAGAACAGAAAGCGACTTCAAAATCTCCGTCTGTATAAAGACATTATGTGTTTCGGGAATAACGCCTGACTCTTCATTTGTATAAGTAGGAACTGCTTGCAGAGCCTCTTGTTCGGTCCATGTTCAGAAATGGTGCAGCTATGCGGGGCTTCCCGCGGAATTGTCTTACTAGCCCCGAGGGCGTCGCTGCCCTCGGTCGGTCCCTAGCGGGAACGGCGCAACCGCTGCCCTCACCCGGAGTCGAGGAAAGCCAATTACCGGGCGGGACCGCTACAAGAGATGTACTGCAGTTGCTCGTTGTTGTTGCGAGCAGCGTACCGTGGGGCGGGATTCGGGAGCGTTGATCGTCGCGATCGTTATTTCCGGATGAAGGCGGATTATCGCCGATTACAAATCCCACAGGTGCTTTTCTTTTCTTTTTTTGCTTTTGGGCTATTCTTTTTAAAGCTGTAAACAACGGATTTAAGGGATCGCTGGTTTGTCGACGACTTTGGGCGATTCCGACATTAACGTGGATATTATCAGATTTTATTAATGTTATTTTTTGTCCGCTAAAACTGGATAAAGAAGAAGGATTAAAACAAGCCCATAAGAAATCATTAAGGATTTTCGACATCTTTAAGACGGCGTCTGTCCTGCAAAATCATGTGCGCTATTGTAGTTTGGTCGCACCAAGACTGTACACGCGAGCCGAATAAAGGTAGACCAGAAGAGGAACGTTATTTCTATGAAGGCAGGGTATGCCTATTGGTTCGAGAGTTCTAGCCTACTTAACACACAGCGCGTTCAATCTCTTTTCAAGCTATCTCTGACAGTAAACACTTGAAACCTGTGAAGTTCACACTCTTTGGGAGAGCTCTGAGCTATGTCACTAGCAAACCAAACACAAAGAATGTAAGAATGTGTGCGCTTCAATGGGCTCGCAGATCATAGAACATTTGCATCCTCTGTTCTCACGATTCTTCCCTAGCAACCCATTGCATTTCCAGTATTCCAGGCCAGAAAGAAAGAATAAAAAAAACACCTAAAATTAATTCTAAAATATGATACTCTTTTTCTTTTATCTGTATGTCGCGGAAAAGGAACAGACTGAGCAGAAGACAAGATGCCCAGGAGAGCGAGTAAGATACGCCAGTCTCGCGACTTTATTTTCTTTCTTCCTTTCCTACCCCTGTTCGAGTTGTTTCACTCCCAAGTGCACACATGTCAGAAACATGGTCGTCTGGGAATGTGGAGGGGAGAGAAAAACAACAAGCAAACACGTAACCAGCAATCTCCGGCGGGGTCAAGTTTCAGTGCCTTCCGGTGGCTAAACACGGATCCCTCCCCAAGCTTTGCTTCTCCCCACGTGTCCCGCGGCGAACGAGCGCTTCCCGTCACCGCGCATTCCGAAGACAGGACGCACGCCTTCAGGGGAGCGTGCGTTGGAATGTCGGCGGGCGGGGCACCTCATCGTCGATGCCGCCTCGTGCGTGCAGGGCGCGCGCGCGGGCGAACTGTGCGTCGTTTTCCGCAGCTGTCTGATTCAGGAGCAGAAGGGGTGACGCTTGTGACGAGGCCCTTGAAGCTGTTTCAGTTCGTTAGGCTGGCCCTTGAGTCTTTTGGAGTCTTTACCTCTGGTAACGGTGACTATTTCCATGCACACTGCAACTTGTAATGGTCCCATCCGAAGCTCTTTCGCGAAGTGGTCTCATAAAGCCGATGGTTGGCGGGGAACTATCGTTAGATATGCACGATGCAAGGTCTATTGGATAGAAGGATATATGCTTTCCTCGATTATTCGAGTGGTTATCATTTGAGCTTGTTTTCGTTCCGAAACGTCCTTCTTTGGTTGGACCCGCCGCATTTGGTCCGTTCTTTCTACAACCTAAGCGTTTAACCCACCAAAGAAAAAATCAAAAGTGTGCACCTCAAGGCTTTGGTATTGTGGCACATCCCCGAAGAAGCTTCTTTAAGACCGCTCCCCCCCCCCCCCCCCCCCGTTCCAGTACACACGCGTTCACATACACACGCACACGCGTCTTGGTCCTGCACCGCGGTTTAGGTGCGCCATTTGCTCCTTCACTCTACAATGCAGTGTATCTGATTTGATACACTCTGTAAAAAGTGCCTCCCAAGAAAGCAGAGCAGAAAGGCAACGCGAATACATGCCAAATCACACCCAATACACGCTTTGGGCCACCTGTTTCAAAAGGACTCTTCTAGATGAAGACATTTGGCTGCTCGGCGCTCAGATCGATGTACGGCTTGCTGACCTCGGCAACACTTGCGTTGAAAGCCCAGCTTCCAGGCAGCGCTGCTATAGCTTCCAGGTTGTGCATCCCTCTAGTTTGAAAACTGCGCCAAATTCGCCGTCGCGCTGTGCTTGAACACAGGCGAAAAGTGTTTTCGACGCATTCATAACCCACAAGGAACCAATGCACCGTGTTTCAGATATGATACATAAAGTGTTTCTTCGTTTTTAATTTTAAAAATTGAATAAACATTTTTTTTTACGTCTTTAGAATTGTGTTTTATAGTAGCAAACACTCCCAAATAATTCTATGTAAAATACGAAGTCATGCCTTGTAGGTTAAAATGAACTTTGGAGGACGCAAGCCTCTTAGACCAATCCAGGTCTCAGAACGTAGCCCGGTGCCCTTCGGGCGTAGCCCGAACGGGACCAAATGCAAATACTAGTAGATCCAAACGCGAAAAAAAAAACGGTTTGGATGTTTTGAGAATGTTCGAACGAGAAGGTTCAAATGATAATGGGGCGAAATGAGGAAGTGCGAACTGCGAATCGAAAGTTTTGGGATGCACCCGATTATCCAGCATCGCGGGCATAACCGTACATATAAATATATGAAAAAAACATAAGATGCTGGAAGAGTTACGTTTTGGTTAATATCACATCGGCTTTTTCCCAAATAAATAAAAGGCTACCCCTTGGAATTAGTTCTACTGCGCGAACTGGGCTGTACAATTTTACTGCTAAATTATTGCGGTGTGATTTATAGATAGAAGAGTTGCATTGACTTTCTTTAGTTAGAAAGCGTGTCTAGTGTGCCAACTGTCGGTGTATATAAAAACAATAGTAAACAATGCGGAAGAAAGAAACTTCGACGTCACACTTGCGTCAAGACAAGGTAATACTATTAATTTTAACAGCAACGAGATAAACTTACTCAGTAAAAACCTGGCATACAAACCAAACCGGCATCACGCACAGATGCTGCTCCACCGCCCCTCGCGCGCGCACACGCACAAACAAACAGACATCCTTCAGATCCAGAGCTATCTTCACCCTCCTATGCCCTCCGCACCTCATCGTCATCCATCCAAGGCACAGGAGCCACCAGAAAAATACAGCAAAATAAGCAACATCCTTTTATTTTATTCCTCACAAGAGCACAAGTCATACGAAAAGAAGCACAAGACCTGCAGCTCGAAGGCAAACAAACATTCCAAGAAGCCCGCTTGTCCCCACTATCAAAGACTCGTAGAAAGGGACACACACACACACACACAAACACATAGTCCCCTTTTAACCGTGGCGGCTGCAAAAAAGAAAAGAGGGGCTGTGCAAACACGCCTCTAAGTGGGGGAAGAGAACGAGGGAGGTGAAGTACCTACCAGTATACCTCCCACCCAGAAGGCATCCTTCAGATTGCGATGACGCGGCAGAAACGCAAAAAAAAAGGCTTTCGAGAGCGAAAAGCGAGGTTGGGGCGCAGGACTGACCAAATGCAAACAGCACAAGACGCGGAGATCCCCCTGCCGATGGATCACGAAGAGAGAAAGAGAGGGACTTCATGAAAGTGTCTTCTTTTTGGGGAGGACTCTGCCTGTTCCCTTTCCCCCGTTTCTCACGCGGTTACACAGACGTAAAAATATTATATCACCCCGAAAGAGGCGTGCGTCGTGTTCAGTTGGCCAGGGGGATGTGTTGCAAAAACATGAGTCCGTTCCTTCCGGGAAAAAAAAAGACAAAATAAAGGAGTTTGCGTTACTTCTGCTGGCGCTGTTGGTTTGGGGATTTCACGGAGAGGAGTTGACGCGCCTGGAATACTAAGCACGGTTGGGGTGCAAGACGCTGCTCTTTTGTTTTCGCGTGAAATCTCGGAAAACGCGCGTCACCACAAACTTTTGATTGTTGTTTAAAGCGAGGCCGAAACATTCAATAAACGAGGCTCGGGATGGGAGACTGCCATGTCGCTGTTTACGTATTTCTGCGGTCAAGTCAAAATTCATCAGTAGAAAATATGTATTGGTACAGGCACATTCTCAATAAACTGAAACTACAGGAGACAAAGTAAGGTGTGGGTACGTTCTAAACGGCATAGAATTATTCTAATGTACGCTAGAGGTTCAGTTGGAGCTGGTGTTTACGGGACTTCATGTTTCAAATTGAAGCAGACAGCAACCAGTCTAGTTTTGCGGTGCTCCTGTGCATTCCCTGAGCTGATTTCGCAGATCGCAGAGATTGGCTCTTCGAGTGTTTCGCGGCTAAGCAGACGCGCAGGCATTTCTTTGGGTGTACCTTACCGTCAAAACTATCTTACAGCATTGTGCATATATAACCTAGCTCTAATTTCGTTTGACACATTTATGGAGTTCAATACACCTCGACGAATACGTGATAAACATCCTAACACAAATGTAGTATACCTATACTACGGGACGTACTGTTTAAAAGACGATATGTTCACCGACTCCATCCACGAAAGGAACAGCCTTCTCGCCTACATCACAAATACGCCATCCTTCGAAGACTTTCCGTGATCATTTCAATGGCGCTTTTCAAATTCACGTTCCTAGGCATCAAGGTTTACTTTATTTCTCTGCGGTTGCATTTCACGTTAAATATTCCCTTCCCTGCCTCGGCTGCCAAACAGCACACTCTTAGAAAAAAGGGTATGGATAGTCCTCCTAAAAGGAGGAACGGTCTTGTAACCTATGTTCCTACATAAAGGGAGAAACCTTCGTCCCTGAAGCAGGGGAGCAAATAGTTCCTCCGTCGCCTGCATCTCATTATGGCGGCCCTGAATCGAGCAAATCGAGCTCAATAAGGCTTAACGAGGACGCTACGTCTCTTGTACGGGACGAAAGGAGCAGCGAATAAAAGCGTAACACGAGCTTTCCGCGAACTGTGTTTATTTCCGAAGCAAGGTTCCCCCCGCAGGTACAGAAACTTAAGTTTCGAAAGCAGTTACTCAGTCTTCTCGTCGTCAGCACTGCGATGTTAAACGGAGACAACCGATACCCAGTTACTTCGCGCACTTCACGTCTTACCTTTGCTGCTCCTCGAGTCACAATTATTTCGCCAACCGCACACCCGTGTTGCCGCACTGCCACTTCGGTTTTTACCTCGTCGAGCGGCGAAAATTCCCTTTTTTCCCACAACACCATTTTAGTGTCAGAAGTGGTTTTAAGATACGCATGACGCCAAGTATTTTTAAATTCAGCAACATCTCACGTATGTTTTTTGCTTTGTAGAAGTTTCCATCGCATAAATAACGAAATGTAGAAGTTGACATTCGGCAAACTGGTCTCCCTCCCCTTCTTTCCCACACTATGCAATGGTTGAATGAACAAGGGGAACTAGATGAAGGCAAGCGGGCCATTAACTAAACTAAACTTAAATCGCGGTAGCAAGCGGTGAGGAAAGCGCGCGAACCGGCAGTTCTGTACCGGCAGGCTTGCAGCGCGCACAAAATGTACAGGGTGTCACAAAAAAAAAAGAAAAAAAATATATATATATATATATACGGTCTTTTTTTTATTGCAAAAATAAACTAGGGTCGCCGAACGCTCCCTCTCCACCCGAAGGTAGCGCTAGAGGTCACAACCAGATGCCAAAATTTCAGCCCGATCCGATAACTTAATCAGAACTTATAAGTGATTTTCTAAAAATTTCAATGGGAAAATGGCGGCCGACGGAATTTTTGAATACATAGGGCTCCATGGCGCCAGAAACCGAAAACGGGCGAAAATGGGCTCCATTTTTCCTATTGAACTTTTCAGAAAATCACTTATAACTTTTGATTAAGGAATCGGACCGGCTGAAACTTTGGCATCTGGTTGTGACCTCTAGCGCTACCTTTGGGTGGAGAATGAGCGTTCGGCGATGCCTAGTTTATTTTTGAGGTGAAAAAAACCCTGTAAATTTTTTTTGTTACACCCTGTATAAGTCGTGATGAATTAGATTGTTTTTTTCAAAACAGTAAACTGTCCGAGTAGCTAGTGCCACTTCCTTTCTTTTGTTCGATGTAGATAAGAAATTTACAAAATTTCGGCTCAGTTTTTTTTTTAATATTTCCCACGTTTTACGTGTGTTGAAATGCTGGTTTCTCTTTTTCCTAGCTGTCATGCTTTTTCTCACAATATGGGAAATTTCCCACGATTCGGCAACACTGCCGCACACCAAGGAGGAATGGCAAACCAAACCGCGAAACCAAAAGCCGCTCTCAAAAGAACAAACTCGAAGCCGCTGTTTACCGCGTAGCGTGAAAGAAGGTTAAATCGCTTGCCACCAGATGGCAGGTTCAAGCAGAGTAATTGCAAGTAGCTAAGCTAGGTGGCGCTAAGTACCGCCAAATTCATGTTCTACAAACAAAAATATTTTTTTATTTCCTCAGGCTGTCCTTGCGCTTTCGGATCCTCTACTACACACACATGTACACACATTACTCAATCCACAAGCATCAGGTGAACACACATTGAGGACCAGTGTTGAGGACATACACACACATGGCACATACAAACGTCAATATAACGGCACACTAACCCGAACACTACGCCCGAAAAAAATTGGTTTGCTCTTTATGTTTATACAGCCTTGATGGGGAGATGCGCCTCAATGGGTAATCGGTCTCTTAGCTGTAGATGAGAAATTTAGCCAGTGCGGTACAACCGCTAACCTGGGGTTTTTAACGTGCATCACGCAGTAGTGATCACACGAACGCGTGCCGGTACGAAACTCACTACGCCCGAGCTCTGCGTTTCCGTCTTTTATACTGGTCGCTTTGAACGTACGGAACTTTTCGGTGACTCCCTAAACAATAAAAAATATTCCCAGCATGTTGATTTTTTCCCAGAAATATCATACCCCTGAGAGTATTTTGAATGGCTCAGGGGATGAATCTCTTATTAAAAAGTAAACGCTTGATCATGCCGTAATTATTTGAAAGCCAATAAATCAAGCCGCTCCAATGCGGCTCGAAGCCATGAGTTTGTTTCCCCGCACGGCACGTCGTAGCCTGTATTTCTATTGTAGTGTCTGTTTTTCTATTTGTGCTGTTTGCGCACGGCTTCAATTGCCGTCTTGAATTAATCTCTGTAGAGAGGATATTCACTCAGCTAGTGATGCTTCACGGGCAGAGAAATCGCTTTTCGATCAACTTCAATGCAGTGAAAGCCGCGACTTGCGGCAGGTGTTTACGGAGCTACGCCGTGGCGAGCTCGAAAACTTCTAGCGCTCATCCCAGCGCGCCACTTGGAGGGCAGTTTCTCCAGGAACCGTAGTATATTTAACCAGCAAAATAAAGGGTAGCTTTTTTTCTTTTTTTTCGATTTTACCTACTATTCCTTTTTAATGCTGAAATTCCACACTGTAAATATACGTGCTTTCCGTCATAATTTCGTACTTTTCAGTCCTTTCTACAGAGCGCAATAGCTCTCGGGGAGGAGACAACCGACAGTCACATTGGCCACACTACGATAGGAGCTTACTGTTCAGACCAGCGTTCCAACATGACAATCCGCACGTCGACCGATTGCACCTAATCCCTCAAGTGGTCTTCAACTCTTTAATGTAAAGCGGAATGTCAACCTGCGACACCCCGCCCCTCCGATCACGGCCCGACCAGCGGCATCAATGCCCGACAGTTTACGTCATCTCATCTGTTGTTACGCCACTGATACGCGAACACACGGTCACATCGGCGATAATTCCAGTCTTCTGTTCACAACGCACAACACTGCCATCACGATGTTGCTGCTATGTTGCTGACACGCAGAAATACAAAGCCACGTTGATTGCCGGTTGGCACTCGGCATCGGAAAACAGAACCGAACTCAGCACGGAAGGCACCTAGGCAGCCGGCAGCAAAAACCTGCCGGTGTTGGACGCAGTTCCTGCGATTGCATAACGTCCAAAACGTAGACAGAGTTCCGTGTAGTTCCGGTACTGTAGATCCGCGTGCGTCCCGCAATCCAGAGACGCCCATGTTACCCAGTGTACGTAGCGCTGCTGGCACTGCTCCGGAACTTCGCTGTTTCTAGCGGCTTCGTTTGCTCGTTTGATAAAATTAGTGATAAAAACATCGATGCAACCGAAATGTTCTGCACGTTTGGTCTAGAAGACGGAATTACAGGCGGCCTTTGCTCCGCCAGTGGCGTGGCTAGACCACCTGGCACCCGGGGCCCTTAATCTTTTTGTCACCCCCCCCCCCCCCCACACACACACGCTCTCCGAGACACGCAAGCAACAGCATGCCGGCGGCCGCCATTTTCTCTAAACAGAGTTTCGAGGCAATTCGGTAAGATGTTGTCGATAAAACGAGCCTCTAAGCCGCACGCCTTAAAATGGAAAGTAATGCAATCAAAATGCAATCAAACAATCGTTGGCATACGGTACACTGCGGCGCTGCATACGGTACACTGCGGCGTTGAAGCCAGTCCGTCCACGCAGATTTCCGGAAGCTCGACGGTCTCCAGTCATGGCACGCTGTGGCAACAGGGAAACGCCGTCGCCGTCACAACATTACGAATTTACGAATTCACTTGCCAGAACACTACATTGTGACCGCCTCCCGACGGCGAGCGACGCGCTTCTAGAACTTACGGCGGGGTCAGAGAGCGAGGGAGCTTTCTGAGCACAAGCCCAAAGAAGCCTTTCGCCAGCACCTCCTCTCGGCACATCCCCCTCGGCGCGTGGTGCGGTGCCGTGCACGGGTGGACAGCCATGGGTGAGAGTCCGGGGTGAGGGACGACACGTTGAGAGTTTACACAACACGTTTACCCCCTCCCGCGACTCCCTTCGTGTAAGACCTTCGTGTGATTTCTTTCTTCTTCGTCTGGCGCCTTCTCTTGCTGTCTCGGCGCAGTCCGGCCGTGGTCGGCGCAAGCCAGCGTCGTGTTGCGCTGGGTTTGGCGTAGACTAGGTGCCGTTGGCTCAACGTGCCCGGGCACAGCTCTTTCTCGAGTGCTCCCGCACTTTCCGCGCTTGTTTTTTCCGCCGGTGCGTGATGACTTTGCGCGAGCCAAGCCAGTTTCGAGACTCTGCACCAGACACGTTCGTAATGGAAGAGTGGTGACCTCATGTGCTACACATTCTTTGCAACTTACGAACCAGTCAAGCCGGAAGAAATTGCCGGCGGCCCCCCCCCCCTCCGCCGCCATAAGTGGCACCCCCCTCATGACTGAGACTCCTGGTACCCGGGGCCCACGGCCCCTCGGCCCCCCGTTACTACGCCACCGGCTGCCGCTCAAGCTCAATCAACTCAACAACATTTATTAAACAACGTGCGCGACGTGCTCGAAAAACGAAAGCGAAAGAAGATGAGTCGAGAGGGCGAAAGCTTTCTCCCGTCTGCCTGGAGAAGGAGGAAAACGTTTCGCTCCTCCCTTCTTCTCGTGTCCGCTTGGGGGCGCGTCAGTAGAAGGGAGGAAGACACGCCGTTGCTACCTTTTTCCTTTATTTTTTCTTAGAGTGCAGTTGGTAACACGAGTAAATAAATAAAATAAACAACAACCAAATAGGGACGCAAAAAGAGCTGGTGTAATGGGCACAACTCGGAGTCTGCAGTAAGTACGGAGGTAGGCAGCTTCTTGGAGGCGACATGACGCCATAAGAGGTGAATCCAGAAGTGTAAAGGACACTTCCCCCAACTATGACCAAAAAACAGCTGTCGTTTTGGTCGTCGTTGGGGTCGTGTCCCTCCACACTTCTGGCTTCACAAACTTGTGGAGTCATGTCGCCTCCAGAAGCTTCCTGCCTCCATGCTATAGAGTCACTGTCAGCTTAAATAAACGCAGGGTGTGGGTTATCATGTATCGCGCGTCTTGCTTCGTGATTGGTTCTTCGGTGTTCCTGTCGGCTGATGACGCATTCTCAGTGAAGGCGAAAGAAAAATAAGATGCCTCGCCACGCGCTGAATCTTTTTTATAGCGTGGAGTATGTCTCAAGGCAGATACCATTTCTTTTTTAAATATAAGAATAATATAGGCCTCGTTATTTCTCCGTGTGTCTTGCGCTTACACAGAACGCGATGATTGGCCGTATGTGTGCTCCGCAAACTAAAGTAGACGCCCGTGCATTGTTCATCGAAAGCGCGTTGATTATTACTCCAGCCTGTGCGGCTGGAAGGCACCCCAAGCGGCGCATTTCTTTAGGCAAATAATTGTTGTTGGTTTTTTGTTTGGCAATTTAGGGGCTCCGAAAGCCCCAAAAGAAGCCGACGTAAACCCATACTTGATATTCATTGATCAGAGTCTGGGTATATCTTGGCCAAACATTGGACAAGCAACAAGTACCAGGGTTAGGATTCACTGCGTGGTTGTTCGGCTTTTTTTCACCCGAATTACTTGGGCCTCGCAGTTCCCGAGCAAATGTCGAAATTAGCCTTCATTCCTACAGGAGTTCTCGAGCGATATTCGGCCGTAAAGAAGCACGGATGAATAAGCCAGTGAACAGCGAGCTACGGAACTTCTTCGTTTTTGTGAGGTGTTGCATTGATCATATTCAAATTTTGGGAGTAGAAGTTTCTGGGAATCAATGCGAAAAAAAAATCTTGTGGTTATTTTTCTATGTCCGGAACGAAAACAGAAGCAAACCGTCGGGTTGATGTTGCTACTCACATGTTGCATAATACACAAGCTCGGTTCTGCTGAATCTTCTTTAGGTGTTAACCTCTAAGAAGCTTTCATGTTTTTGTACCAACTCGAACACCAACTCGAAACACCTTTGTGGCCATTCATTTGTGAATTGATTTATTTATACGAATTGGTGTATGCCCGAACAGCGCTCGAGAACACCCTGTAGTTTTCGATTGTCACGTGACATATTTTTTGGCTTACGTACGGCACTTGAAAAGTTATGATGCAAACTAGGGAAAAGCCGCACTTGGCTTTTCCCGCTAGCTAGGACCAAATAAAAGTACTTTGGTTCTAACTAACGCCTTAAAGCAAAACCTCACTAGGTCATAGTCCGGCCCCTAGGCTTTCCAAACTTGGGCCGAGTTATTCTTTTCTCTAGCATGTTGCATAGGACAGCATATCCAAATGGCGCACTCATAACCTTTCTCTGCGTAAAGACCGGTTCGGAAAGTTGCGATTTAGTTGGACTGACTGCGTCGTGACCGCTTATGCCTGCTTGCGACGAGATTATCTTTATGGCAAACCAAGGTCCGGTCGCACTAAAACGCATACCTGAACTAGCCTCAACACTTCGACGCCCCCTAAAAATTTTTTTTATCGAATTTTCAAGTAAATTTGGCAACAATAAACAGGCAACGGGCCAGCTTCGCGTTGCAGCGGGTCGTTATCGGAAGCGATCAAATAAATCACACAGTCTAATACAAAATACAACTGCATATCAGTAAACAGGCGCAGAAATAAACACGAGCAACGACCCAAAACTTCAGGTGCAGTGCACCTATTGATCGTGTGACAATGGCTTTCTATACATTTCCGCCTCACGGACTGTGTCTCGTTTGACCGATTATAGCAGGCAACCAAAATGGTCAAATTATACCACACGCGACACGCTAATGCATTCGCAAAAGTATGTAAAGAAAAAGGCCGCGTGAATAATACTGATGACACATACATCAAGGAAAATATAAACTGGAAGTTGAAAGCGCGGAAAGGCGGCTCTTTTTGGCAAGGAATCTCTCTATCAAGTGGCCAAAGGCATCTTTTGCAGTTCGCTTCAATAAAGCGGTCTTATCGATTTCATCGATTCGCGTTGCAACTGAAGGCGGACAATTTGCGTTGAACGTTTACCAGGGCAGCGTTGGTCAGTCGATTGCAAAATCTAATTATGTCCCAACGGTGCGTGGTCTCTACACTTCTTCGCATACACGAATGCGTTTGTTGTCAGGGTCGAGGAAGGCAGCGGACCGTAACGAATACCAGATGTTAATAGCAACATTAATTTTGGGTATTTTTGTTTATGTGTTTGTAGAGTAAGATGGAGAGAAAGAGAGAGAGAGAGAGGGAAAGCGAGCGAGATTGGGAGTAAATGGTGTCATCTTTTACATTGGCATTTTCTAAAGCGAGTAAATGATTGCGCAAAATCACGCTCATTCTAATTGTGAAACAAACAAAACAAAAACGGGGTTGTGCTTCTGCAGTGCTTCCGCAGAGTCGTCGAATTGTTTGTCTTCTCTCGAGACTGGATTCTTTATCCCTAACAAAACGTCGCTCTTTCTGCAGTGGCATCTCTCTGAGTCGTCGAGCACAGTCTTAACCAGCGCGTCGCCACTCGTTTTAGGCTATCTCATTCTTACTCCGCTCTTTGGTCTTGCTAGGCATTGCGAAGAAGACTGCGGCACATCCAGTGAGCGCTTCGTCCCGCGACCCGCGCATGCGTGTGATAAGGAGAAGAGGACGTCACGTGCATTTCTGTCTCCCGCGCATGCATGTGCATGCGTTTTGGTCTGAGGACTCGGAGTTTTTCAGATGGGGTGACTTAAAGAAGCCATACCCCATTTTAAGGTCCCCAAGATCCGGAGCGGTTTTCAAGATGAAGAATCAGATTACATCGTAAAACGCGCATCTTTATACAAAAAAAAAAATCGTGAATTGACGTTGTTTTTTTTGTTTGTTTTTTTGTCGACGGCTACCTCTAATAGATGACGAGGGATCAAGGGATGTTATAGCTCCAACCATGGCTCACCCAAACTTTTCTAAATATTTGAGAGTCAATTTTTGCTGCATTTTTCCTGATCGCTCTAAACTATTAAACTTTTTTTTTGGCGGAAGGGGGGCAAATACGATCTTACTGATATTACTCAATCATGCTGCTAGTGACAGCAAAATAAGATATTACAAAATACATGGCCACCGTGACGTGTCGCACTGTTTCCGAGTGAATTGTAATTTCGGCGCAGAACACTTGTAAACTTGCTTTTCAGCCCTCGCCTGCAGCTGAAGTATACCTTGATCCTAAAAAGATGTCATAGACTTAACTTTTTTCACGAGTGTAATGTTTCACAGCGACAGCTTGTCCACAAAGCACGTGGCGTCCCAGAATCATAAATGACTGTGATCCCCGAAATGGTCGCCTTGTGCGCGCCGCCCTCTTGGTCTGCTGGGTCGTGGAACGCGTTCCGAGCATGCGCAGTGGCTCTCCTCGGCTGAATATCAGCCATTACGCACGCATTCACAGACCAGTGATTCAGCCTTTTTTTTTTTTCTGTGTGCTGCGGCATGATACATCGACCGAAAGCATCTGCTAAGAAGTCCGAGATGTATATTAGCTTCCTCCTGTTCGTACGAAAAGCCCTCTCGGAGAAGCAGAAGGCTTCTTTCTTGGTTGGATTCCTTGCAGTCAATCGCCGTAATGTCAGCATGATGGCATTTCGCCATGAAGTGACGTTGATCGACTCCTACTTTGCATGTGGCGCAGTTCACACTTTTCATGACGGCGTCTCAGAGAAGGTTTGTGCATTCGAATCGCACATTGGCTGTGCTTTCTAGTTAGACCGTTACGACTAAGCCACTCGGTCGACTGGCCGTTCGGTAGTTTTTTGTTTTTTCTTTCAGCGAACTAACACAATAAAACATTCGCGTCCAACATACATTTTGAGAACGGCAATATCATCCATCGCTTCCACTATATGCACCACGCCAAGCACGTGCTTTAAGGAAACGACGCACGCTTCCCTTGACACCCTCCCTATCACTCGGTCGCCACGAGCGTCGTAACACCATAGAACCCGGGATTGTGACCGTTCGCACGCAATAACCCAGACGCGGGCGAACAAAGAGCTGAAAAAGGATCACCAAGCTTCGCCAATTGTCTCCGGAGCTATAAACCCGGTCTTTACAACGTCTTCATTTTTGTTCCCGAAGTCCATGCACGTTCTCCAACGTCCGCCCACCTACCTCAGCACCCTAATAAAAAACAAAAAAGAGAGAACGACACTTCAATACAATGTTAGAAAAGACACGCGGAGAACGAGAACAACGCACGCTGCAGAACCCCCTGCTCGAAAGACTGCTGGTCTCTTTGCATTGTCCCCGACCAACCGGCCGCTCGACTCAAACCACGGAAGGCAGCGGCGCAAATTTCGAGCACGTAGGACCGCTTCATCTCAAGACGACGAAACGACGCACCCCCCCCCCTACCCCTGCTCCCCCTCCCCCCCCCTCTCCCGCCTTTTTTTCCCGTCTCCTGCTGCGCCTACGGGCCACCGAAATACGACGAGAGTCCCACTAAAACGACAATGCGCATATACACACATACGAGAAAAAGAAGAAACAGACAACACCGAAAAAATATGAAGAAGCCCAACCGAGTTTTGGAATCTCCCATTCGCTCTGTGGAAACCACGCCGGCAAAACAAGAAAAAAGAAGAAGAAAAAAACGGAGACAATGCCGGAGGAACAAAGTAAACGCACGTCGCCGTTAACTCGACCCTGGGGAAAATCCTTGCCGCTTAGTGTCCAACCCCCCTCGTGGCTTCTGGCCGTTGCGCTGCATGCGGCTACGCCTGACTAGGACACGCCACTTCTTTCCGCAGCTTCCCTATTTCTCTCCATTCTCCTCCTCGCTCCTTGCGAGTTCCTATTCGGGAACGGCACGAAACGAGCGAGAAAATCCAATCGGGGAAGATTCGGCAGTCCTCTTCGCTCCTCTTTCCCCACTGGGGATCAAGGGTGGAAGACCCAGCACGGTCCTCGAATAGAGTTGCGGGGAAAAGAGGGGGCTCTATAGAGGACGACGGCGCTCCGCGGCCCCTATCCCTAATCCCGGTTCGATCTCGGGCTCACCGCGATAGATGGCAGCGTTCAGCGGAGTCGACAACGTGTGCGACGCGCCCCCAACATCCACGGGGTTGCCACCCTCCCCCGCATCCCTTCCGAGAGACGAGTCGAAAGCTTCGGCAACAAGGCTTGGTCCCCGACTAAAGCTGGCCCCATGGCCTGCACATTCGGAGTGTGCTTGCGCCCGTGCGGCAGTCGTGCTCGGGTATGTCTGTCTGTGTGCGTCTCTGTGTTGGGGTGGTATAGAGCAGGTCGATGCGCCCGGTGCCCGCATCTTTTCGAAGCCTTGGTCCGGTCACGGGTGTATGCGGTGAGGCCGGACCGGGCAGTATATTATGGGACGGAGGATCTTGCCGAGATTCCGCCTCTCGGTTCTGGCGCGTGGTCTCCCACGAGGAGGATCAGCAGGAACGATTTCCTGTCGCGGTGTCCTTCCCCTCCTTCCTGCCCTTTCCGTTGTCTGAGGTTCCCAAACCGGAAAACCCCCGGACGATTTCGGCGGCGACGGCGGTGGCCGGTCGGATTTATCCGTCCAGTTCATTGTCGATAAAGCTCCGGTTTACTGTATACCGTCGGACAAAACGAGATTGGCTACCGATCTCATTTTTGGATGCGGGGAATTCGCGTATGCCACTTGTATAAGCCCGAAAAAGAAATCGTATACCTAAAATCCCGAATGAACGCCCACCCAAGGTGAAGTAATAAAAGGCAAAAAAATATGTGGTGGTCGAGCATTCGGGATCTTAAGGCACGCAAATGCCAAGTTTCCTATCGGGACGTCTATAATGAGCATTCTAGCCAGGGCAGACGGGATGATACAGTGTTTAATCACTGCTTAAAACAATTCTATAAAAACTAATAGTCTAAATTAACTCCATGGAGTTAAAGTCCCACTCAGGAACGAGGTAATCGTTGAGTTATAAAAAAATGAATGACGGTCAAAGCCTGCACACGCAAGACTCCATTGACTGCAACTGGTCTACAGACCATAAATGAAGCAGCCTTCTAGAGAAGCTCCGCTCGTGTGACATTTTATGGTCGCCTACTCCCGCGCCCTCCAATCTGCAGTCCCCACGTCTGACACCCAATTAAATCTTGCACCCCGCCCCACTCACAGCGACTATTCACTCACCCCAGATAACTTAAAATAACGTATGCTAAGCTGTGAGTTACCTTTCTTTTTTTTTTCTAACATGCAACTTATCTTAGTTGTTACTTCAGTTATTTTAGAATATCTTACAGAATCAAAGTAGACACACCTAATATACCCATATAAACATCCCAGACATCGCGAACTGGGCAATCTTTTCGCAACAATCCGGAGATTGCAGGCCTGATCTTTAGAGACATAAAGGCGTCCGATGCAAATTTTATGTCTCCCCGGAACGCACGAAAAGGAACCGCAAAACGCTATTCTTTTGTCATTCATCTCGATGGCGGCGCGAAACTACAAAGCACGATAGCTACGCGCATAGGAGCCGCCGATCCAGTGCGTCCAAAACGATGCCACGGCCGCCTCGATCCACTCGATCAGCGAAGGGGCAATCAGCACTTGCGGCACTTTCCATTTTCCGCTGACTCAAGAAACGCCGCGGAGGCTCGAGGGCATTCTCAATACCGCGTTTCACCTTACGATGGACCGCAGCGAGCGTTACGAGCCATCCCAGCCAATGGAATGCCACGTGTGTGTCACGTGCCCTTCGGAACGGACTCAGCGACATCAAGGAACGTAGTCACGTGACATATTCACAGCGTTGGATTGGCTGATATGATTCGTAGCGTCTTCTGCCGTTCATCGAAATGTAAAACAAAGTAGAGAGTAACGCTTTCTTTTTTCTTCAGTACACCGGACGAAGAACGTCATGCAAATTGCGACTCTCCTCCGCGTCCTGTGCGCATCCGGAGGTTCGGTATAGGAGGGACAGCCCTTCAAAGCGAGCTCGTGCTGCGCGCGTTCCATGCCGTGCGCCGACATTAAATTCTCGCTTTGCATCTCGTTTGCATAAACACTCTTCCCGCTCGTTGACAGACGACGGAAACAAGCTGGGACAGCTTTCTTGTCGCACGCCGGACGAGCCTCCCGGGCATCTTTCGTACCGCGACGGGCCGACGAATCTACTCTACTCTGCGCGGTGCCTTTGTCCTTCCCGTGGAGCCTTCTGAGCGAGGAAACAAAGAAAAGTGTCGAGTGAAGCGCGGGAAGAGTACACTCTTTCTGATCACATGTACGCTTAAGGAGAATGAATAATAAAAAGGGTTCCGTCTTCCGCCCGCTTTTTAATTCTATTGCTTATTGCACTTTTTTTTATTCTGGCTCTATCTATATTGCGTTTTTACGTAATGGCCGTCTAAACGTCAACGATGAGCGAATATTCATACAATGAAGTATCTTCACGTGACTGCAACTAGAAAATAATCGGGATACCTTTGGGGGCGTTGAGATAATCAAGGGGATTATTTTACACAAAATACCGTGTATCATCGCATGCACACCGAACGTACTTATGAGAGTCTGGGCGGCTTTCCCGCACAGCACGCGGGAGTCGTTCTTTGCAATTTACGGAACAATACCAGCGATTGAGAAGACATTGCTAACATTTGTACTGAAGACAGCAGTCTGCGCAGGGCTACTGATGTAAGTGCATGCGCGCTCAAAATCCCATCAGGGTCCATGTTTTTAGGTGCGAATGGTACCTGCACCTCCTTCCACAAATAAAAAAACTGTCAGCCTTTCCACTCTGGTGAAGAATGAAGACCAGCGAAGTTGTACTATGGTGGGAATGAAGTATTTATAAATGTAAGGAGTAAGGTGTGACTGGGTAATTGGTTATTTGAACTATTAAAGAATCAGACATATACATAACGATCCGGGGTTGTTATTTATTTTGTAACCACAGTGACCATGGCCTTGTAATCGCTGTGGTACACAGCCATAGGGTGTAAGCTGACGGCCGGCATGTTCTTCGTGAACACGATGTCTATACACTTCCGATGCCTGGTCGTGGGCACCGTATAGGTTCGTTCACACACGCAAGCCCGAAGCGCTCGAGCATAAACGAAGTGAACCACTTTCCCTCCTGGTGGGCAATGTCAACGTTAAAGTCACACGTCACTACGGCAGACGTGTCGTCGCCGAGCATGACCCATCCGAAGACGTCCATCATGAATGCTTCAATGTCTCTCTTAAGCGTCGCGGGGGGGGGGATTGGGGGGGACGTACACGACGGCGACCATCGGACCATCGCGCACCCTGACGGAAAGGCCTGGAAAGGTTGCCCCATCTATGAACGACGGCGGTAACCAGATTGGTTGTCTGGTTCCAGCCGTCGCTCATAGATGGCGGTAGCTGTCCAGAGTTTTATGTAGTTTTGTGTCGACATTTGTTTGGTACTGGACACGAAACTGGGGAAACTATCACTTAACAGCTCCGCTGTAAAAATGATTGGCTTCTTTGTGCTTTGTGGGAAACTGCGTGAACATGCATGGGCTGTGGGCAAAATAACAGTACGGAACATTGTTGCTGCGCGCCCATATTGACACCAAAAGCTCCATTTCTGCTGCGATACTTTACCAATAAAAACCACATTTTCTTTCATCGTTCCATTCTTTCTCATTTAAATGAGTATGTTTAACGCAAATCCTATTTCACGCTACCTTTTAGTCGCCTTAATAGCAAAAACCGCTTCGGTGGCTCTGGTGCAAGGCACCAACCTATAGATCCCTAAGTGGTGGGTTCGAATTCCGGCCGGGGTGCCCGCAATCTGGCAGAGGCTAATAGCGGAGAAGGCGCCGTGTGACCGAGACATCGGTTGCACGTCAAAGGAGTCCCCAGGTGGTCTTCATTATTCCTCAATCCTCCACCAAGACGTGCAAAATGTCTTTCGTTGGCAAAAAAAAAAAAAAAAGCTTTTTTACTTTATTTTGAAGGCGTTGCTTTGTGAGCCATTCTCATCATGAATGGAAGAAATATCATGGGCTTGTCACTTCAGGGGTTCCTCAGCATAAGAACAGTAATAGCGCTACTCGCCGGCCACTCGCTAAAAAGTGATTTAGTCACTTATCGCTGTTCCCATAAAGCGACTAAAAAACTAATTTGTCACTGAAAATTTTAAGGCGTTTCACGGGAAACTGCATTGTTTTTAATTAATAAATATCGCACAATATGAAGTATAGTCTTAGTATGTGTTACCAGTTATACCTCCAGCAAGCGTTCAGCAGATTATTTCAAGAAACTCGCCACAGCGTCATAAGTGGAACTCTACCGGTCTTGAAGCCGCTGTCTAAAATTGCAAGTTGACCACTTCCTTTCTCATATATGCCGAGGATGCTCCTCAGCGCATGTTTCAATGGGCCATATTCAACAGACGAATAAAAGGATGTGTCTGGTACCTCGCATACTGACTTCGACTGCCGGACGACCACGACTACGTAAAACTGAACCACCCTCGACTATAAAGCTAGTCGAACTCGAAATCATCTGACATAATTTGGTACGTTCATTCGCGTGCTGTCATTTGCGCTGACGAAGCAGAAGACCATCATCACTGTAACGACATCACAAACAAAAGTTGTGTCGATAAAACGAGGCTTAAAATACAAAGAACCCAATAAAAATGAAAAAGAAATCGCTCTGTCTACATAAGCTTCTTCTATTGCACCACAATTTCTTTTCAGGCGAAACCTTGCCGAGAATATGTCGAGAAAGTAGGGGTACACCTCAGGCTCGAGCGAGCAGGAGAGCACCGTGCACGCACTACACACTACAGCGTTGTCTAGCCGGAGAAACAAACTTTGCGAAAGAGTTTCGATTTCTAAACTGAAATCAATACGCCGCACGTGTTCTACAGTGCCCCAATCCACTTTTGCTTCATGTCTGCGGAGTTCCAGTTTGCTTTTTGTATATCTTCCCAATTTTTTACTGTTCCTTTCTGCCTTCCCTTTCCTCTCCCCCCCCCCTCTCCCCTTTCCAGTCCCCTACTATTCAACGCTACAAAAGCCGACAATCGATCGGATGCGTCCCCACTGAGAAATCGGTCATCTTCAGAAATCACTCCAGCCGATGAACGTATCGAACCGGTAATACGGTTATCGAACCGGTAATACGCTAGACGGAGCCAGAACCAAATCGCGCCAAAGTATCAAAGTTCCTGGAGCTCCGATCAAGGTGACAAGAACCCTTGCGAAAGCCAACGATGACTGGGCAACCTGATAAACCTTGTAAACGAGCTACGCAGGTAAGATACACACCGGGACATTTGGACGGGACACGGTGCTCACGTCTAGAGCGAAATCGATCGCAAGGTTCAACGAACCAAGGAACCAGTAAAAACTGCATTAGCCAACGATCGAAAGACGCTTAGAACGTTCACTGTGTGACCTATTGGAAAATTATGTCTGGCTTTGTGAACATTTAATTATTGTTTTTGAACCGTCATTTGTGTGTCCGCCTTTTTTGTCACTCGGGACATTGTTGTAACTTCGGTCTTTAACGTCGAATATTCGATGCGAACCACGGGAACATCGGTAACATTGTTAGGATAAGACTCCGAAGACGTAAAATATTTTTAAGCGACTAAGGTATTATCAGAGCATCGAGTTCAAAACAGACGTGTTGCCTGCTGTTGACTGAAATCTGGATTTCCGTAAAGCAGCTAAGCCTCTGTTTGCGTGGCGAGTAACAGGCGGACTGCCACTACAGGAAAAGCTAAACAACGTAAAATACAGTACTCGTTTTCTCGTGGTTCTCTTGTATACAGATTCTGGAGGTGCTGAATATACATGCTCTCGGTGTGGGTTCTTCATGTGTACTCGTGACGTGGCAGGTGTTCCTTAAAGTAATCTAAATTAGAGTTACACTAAACAGTAGGTGATCAGGCTCTCACAAATTCAATTGTGGTAAAATCAAATGGTGAATTTTTACAGTTCCAAGCATTACCGCATTAATAATGAAAAAGGTATGTTTCAAAATTATATTTACAAATCACGATGATCCCGTGATCAGGGTGAAAAGCAACTCGAGAGGATGGTAAAAATACGACAAAATATTAGGCGTTCACAATAAATTAAATAAGATAAGAAGTTTATTTCATCAACAGAATGTGTACCACAGATCTCCATAATATGACTCTTGTTCATAATTAACCGAACTGTTATTCTGCAACCTTCCCTGTAAATGTTTTGTACTAGATCCCCCCCCCCCTTAAGCAAAAATGCACTTCACTGAAGTGTCTTTGAGCATTATTAAACTGGACTTAGCTGGAGGCTTCCAGTAGGAAGCATCACTGGGTCCGGTGACCTAGTAATGCCCTGTAAATGAAAGAGTAACCTCCATCACACCTGACTACAAGAGTTAGTAATCAAAAATGTACTCTTATTGCACCCAGTCAATAGCTGACGCAAACCTGCATTTCGAAAATTTAGACACAAAGAAGCATATTTTGCTAGAAGGTGGTGTTACTTCGCTAGGACCGCCCATGTGTTTTGCCATTTCTGTCACATGTGTTCAAATGATGGAAAGTTGGGCGAGTCTGTAGGATAGCCGAGAAGATTAAAGGAAATCTGGGGGACCAAAAGGTCGCGTAAAAACGCAAGGTGGCTGCCATCCTGCATGTTCACTGCGTGTCGCATGGCCCGAAGGGGGTGGCTTCGAGGTTAGGTGTGGACGATGTTTTCGGCACGGCATAAGTTGAGTGGAATTTCCTCCGACGTTGGAAGGCGGACAGACAGCAAAGGTAAAACAAAATACGTGCCGTGTGCCATCGGCGTAGTGTATGATTCCCCCTTACGTGCGCTCACGTTTACATCGGACAGACCGGGCGATGACTTAACACGCAATTACTGGAACACCAAAGTTGTTAAAAGAATGTGCGTGCTCACATCTGGCATTGCATTGTAGAGTCTGCGGGTGGCAACCTCAGTGTTGGTGACACTGGCATTCTGTCTAACGATGATATCCAACTATCAAGAGAGATAGTTGAGGCGTATAAATTAACGACATAAGAAAAGAAAACAGCATCATGTGTCAGCCAACCATCCTTAACCCAGCTGAACAGTGAGATAGCTTTTTCGGATGTAGTGCAGGGGCGTTTGGCGTTGATAATGATTGTTATTTTTTATCGTGAAACATTGAAAGCGACGATTGTATGAAAGCAAAAAGCATGTTTTTTTGTGTGCTCTTTTTTTTCAATGAGCGTTTAGTTGATAGTTGGCGCGGTTTTTGTCAGTTTTTGTTCTTCGTCCGTCGTATTTTCGCACTTTTTTCATATTATGTTAGACGTGTTGACTTGGGTTTTGCGTTGCCTCGCCATTCAGAAACTAGGGCGGATTCCTCGCGTTATGTCATGAATTTCATAAGGGGCTGCATTTAAAAACATACAAACGCAGTATTTCTATAGTTATTAAAAAGTTCAATTTTTTATTATTTGTAAATCGTGTTGAGAAACATCCTGTCGTGTTTTTTCCCACTCAGGTGTATTCCGTAGAGCCATATCGTTCAAACTTCAGGCACTCGATGAAACTTTATTTGAATGATTCGATTGCATCAAAATTTCCGCCGCACCATACGAACGTACACGAAATTTATTACACGAACACGCACACGCTCGGTATAGCAGTCTGCAATGCGAAATGAGTATACCCATGACCCCGCGTTAAGTAATACGGTGTCTATCCCGGTTCTTTTATTGTTTTTCTTTTAAACTACTTTGCAGCAGCCCCCCCACAATAGTCTTGCCTCTTCCCGCTTGTGCCGGATACCATTTATTTCTGTTCCTACTACCTTCGTCTTGGATGACGATCTTCTCAGTCTCGCCTCCCGCCAAGCGGAAACAAGGGTTCTTCGTTCGCTATATATGCCCCCCTTCTTATTCCCCTCGAACTAAAAGAAGCATTGTAGACGTTTTTGTAATTCAAAGGAGGGCCTCTTTCGAGGGTTTGATCCTGATAGATGATACCCGAACCCGCGCACGCACCCCCTCCCTCTCTCCTCCCTCCGCTTCGACACATCGTCCACCCTAACGCCACTCAACAAAATCGGATTCTGCTGAGCTTTCGTCGGGGCCTTTTCACCCCGCCCGCCTCCCCGAACCTGCTAAGCCTTCTTCACCCCTGGCTCGCTTATAAACACAAACATAAATTGCAGCGTAAATACCGGAACACACACACGCGCATAAACTATACAAACAAACTCCGAACACATATAGCGCACAGGACGCTGCGAGCCAAAGGAGCCAATCCAAATGCCGTGTGAGTGTCACGTTGCCTTTGGAAAGTGCACAGCGACGCACGGAGCACGTAGTCATGGGATCCGTTCGCAGCACTACATTGGCTGGGATGGGCCGTACCATCCGCTGTGGTTCATCGAAAGGCTAAACGGAGCCTAGATACCGGTAGATACGTAGGGGTGAAGGGGCCCCTCCCGGAGGAAGTTGTGTTCCTGCAGGGTAAAACGTTTGCTCTGTCGATTTCGTTTCTGCGGATCTATCGTCGGCTTCCGTCTGTCAGTGTGTTGTTTGCGATGGCTTCAGCCTCCAGATATCTCACTTAACGCCTTGACACGCTTGGAGTGCAAGCTGTAAATGGGCTGCCCCCCGGTCGCGGAAGAGAACGACGTGAATGAAAACTTCTGAGTCGCTCATTACGAGGTGCTCGCTACCTCGAAGCCTCAGCCGCTGTGTGGTCAACGTAGAAGCCTAAACTAGGAGGGTTTTGTTCCGTGGAATTAAATCTGATGGATCGCGAGTTTCGTTTTTTTAATTTTTTTCTTCTGTGTGTGATACAAGCTACGACACACATGCGCGTGAAAAGCGAGGAACCAAACATGCTAGGTAATTATGCAAAACTCTACACTCTACCAAAACCTTAAAAATGTCTCTAAATGAAATTGGTTCTGCGGTTTGCAGATATTGAATAATTAACTCAGCGAGAAAATGAAAAGGTTGTGAAGTGTTGAAATAAGACTGAAGTGGTAATTGATCGCTTACGAAAGTCATCTTATATGAACCACCTTCAAAAACGGCATTATAATTCTAACTGTTCAGATATAAGGCTACTGTCTTGCTGCATATACGTAGATATGTCTCAGCATTCTCCATAAATACACCTTATTAAAAAGACGTTTTACTATAAACAAAATTTAGCATGGTCCTCGATTGTCAAGATTCTTTTAAGTCTTCATTCTGGAACCTGTTAAGGAAAGGCAATACATGTTTATCAATGAAGGATGACATTTTGCGTAAGACGATGTTAATATTGTTGATAACCTTTAAGAGTGTTTTAATAAACTTTTTGCTAAATTACTCAAGAACTAACCCGCATGCTTCAAGTGACGCGCTGCACTTGCTGGCGTCTGCAGCAGTGAATTCTCTAAAGCAGAACTCTAAAACAAATGGCACTTTGCATGTGAGTTCAACACGTTATTTTCGTTACTTACTTTCGAAATTTTTAAACTCATAACGCCAGCACGTGCAATACGTGCACCTACGTTCTCTGTGTTTTCCTTGCTTCTTTGGTGATTTGGCGAAAGGTTCATTCAGTGATATGAAACAAATCTAGGTCCAAAGCAATACACCTGGGAATTCCAAAGCAATGTTTGACTACGTATCACAAATAACACGGCTGAATATTTTTTTTAAATTTTATTTTGTGTTTGCTTTGCCGATCTAAGGTGTCCTTTTTTATTTCAAATGCTGTGGTCTTTTCCGTGAACATTGGAGAAAAAAATCAATGCACTCATAAACAATAAAATAATAAATTGACGACTCTCAACAAATTGTTCAGAGTGCACAGGAAAAGGGTGATTGCCTCCTCCTGCTCAAAAAAAAAATATTGTTTTCCACATGGACTAGTCGCTTAGCGAAATATAAATATATTCCCAGCATGGATTATGCCAAATAAGAAGAATTACAAACTCGCGAGAGAAATATTTCAAAATCTATTAAGGACAAAAACGTGCTGTTTTTCAGTAATCATTTACCTGCTGATCATAGTAATTATCTTGACGTTCGTCGTCCTCCTGAAACTTAACCCCAGGTCAGCTTCAGAAGCCGCGGAGTTCTTTGTCCGTGTGATTTATTTTGCACATCAAATTAAGCAAAATCTTGCACTTGTGCTTTTTTTGGATTTTTAGAAATATCTATGTCAGTGTAACGGATAGACTAAGTAAATGCATTTGTAATTAAGGGCAAGACATTCGAGAACCCAATTTAAAATCGCAACAATCTTTGTTGTCAATTTTTTGTAATATTGCCCATTAACTCGTAGTTAATGGGCAATTCTCATATATTCTCATATATGACCACGGTGAGAGCTCTGCATCGGATGTTATATATTTTAACTGAAGTGCCGTTTCATTTTCTTCTTCTTATCTGCAGGTAATCGGCGGCAGCGGGGATGATTATACAGACGGCGACAACATAGATGTGAGTCGGCGACGTGTTTTCTGGTGCTAGCTACTAAGCTGATATTTTTGTTTAATTTAAATGTTTTCGTTTACTGTGTTTGCTCATATTAAAATGACTTCGAGTTCAAAAAGATTTGCCTGAGATGTTTTTGCTCAGAAATTGCGCGAAGACATTTTCCGAGTGAGTAGCTAATCTTACATTCTATTTATGGGAAATGTTTCTGCAAACGGAAAGGTTCTGTGCAATAATATAAAAGAAAACACAAATGAGCACGTAACAAGCTACATCGCAGCAAATAAAAAAACGTGCATATGCCCTCCTTCGTATCAAATGAGCAGATACAAAAATCAAAGAAAATGTAGCCAGCTGCAATTTAGCACAGTTGCATAAATGTGTGAAACGTTTTAAATCTGTAAGTTTTACCCTTTCAAAAAAGAGTGCTGCCGTAAATAACAAAAAAAAATGCCCCATACATCTTCAATGGGCGTCCACCATCAATCCAGGCGGCGCCGCCACTCTTCGCATGGCAGCACTGTCTTCCGCCGCGGACTTGAATAATTGCGGCGGTAACAAACACACCGCCTCTAGGCTCCACCAGTATCATGTTCGTTCGTTGCATACCAGCTAAAACCAAATCTCGGCATTTTTTTTCTTTTGAACTAGGGTGGTTGTTGAATTGCCGCAACGCGGTACAGCTTGTATCATGAAACTAAAGTGCTTGATGCCCATAGACGCTTCTTAAACGATAAGTCTTACATTTAAAATATGTATATATATATATATATATATATATATATATATATATATATATATACCTATCGGCCTCCCGCCACCATGCCCGTATATATATATATATATCGATTTGTCTTTTCAAAACAATTTTTTGAATAGCCATCACAAACTAGCAATTCTAAATGAGAATGAGCTTTAAATGTCTATAGGTCACACAATAAAGCCCACATACGAATACGTTAAAGTTGTTTCTTATCGAGATTTTGGGTTTCTACCTAGAGACACTAATATACATTCACCACTTGATTAGATATGCCTTGTGATAATACGCGGCGTGCGTTTTGTGCATTACAGGCAGCTCAGTGGCCAATAATATTCAATGGCATAGTTATATAAATGTTAGACTCGCGCAACTTTCATAAATTGCGCCTCTTTCAATATGTGCGCATTGCCTAATTTAAAATTATTCTGACCAGGACTACACCTTGTATATTTACGTGGCAAAAATCAAAGTAGGTTTGCTTTTGCCGACTTTTTAAGATGGTGTCATACCTATTTTTTCCTCATTATCCAGTATTCTGAAAATCATCATTACAACGATGAATATCAAGAAGGAAGTGGAGATTTCGGTGAGTTATTTTTTGTGCTTGTTGCTGTTATAAACATTGAATGTAAAATGGCCAATTGCTGAGAAGCAGTAGTTTACACGAAGTTATATTATACTAATTTTTAATAAATAAAACACACATTGTTAGTTGACAACTTCACTACTTAGCAAGAAGTTTTTATTTCCTTCAACTTAACCTACATATCCGTGTATTTCTTGTATACTAGGTTGTGTTCTTGTTTGCATACCCCCTACTACTCGGGCCTTAAATAGTTCGTAATATACTCTTCATTACAAAAAAGTACGTCAACTCCTGTATCCGAATGTAATTTCTATAAGCTAAATAAAACAAGCAAGTTAAAATTTCGCTCAAACTGATACTATTTTATACTAAACGAAAAATTATTTTTTTAACGAAATCTAGAATAATAAAAAAAAATATTTTCCGGCAGAGAGCAGCACTTCTTTACCGATGCACATTCAAACAAGGACAAATAGGGGGGAGGGTTCTTACATTGCTGGTTAATACAAAAAAATAATATGCTTACATAATTTTTGAACAGTCTAGTTGTCTCAGGACCTGGCGGAGGAAGAAATACAAAATTGATTGGCGTAATGCCCGACTTTTATGGACAATTTTTTGATAAAGGTTTCACCATTTTCATTCAAGGTGCATAATTAAAAATGTATTCGAAATTTTTCATCTTTAAGCGATATTCTTCGTTTTCCCATGGTATTTCTTAATGCATTCAATGAAACATCCAGAGCTGACTTATGTATTCCACGAGAAAGATATTTCGTTTTTTGAGTGCTTGCCTAAGCGTGCAATGAAGCCAATATTGAACAGTCGAAAAGTGTTTGCTCGCAAAATACGAAAGTCTGATATCCTTATTTAAAACAAAAACAATATTTAAGATAATAAGGTTCAAGAAATGAATGTAGTATGGTTGAATGATTCTAAAAATATCATATAACTGATAGTCATCCTCACTCTTTCTGCACGACCTGCGTTTCATCTCAACCAAGTTATAAAGGCGTCATGAGAACTATTTCTACGGGCGGCTACTTCACTCGAACGATTAACGACTCTCTTTAAAACCCACATTTAGAATCAGCAATAAAAAAAAACAGTAGAGAATGCATGAGAAATTCAACAAGAGCCCTTCACAGTCTCGAAATTTGTTCATTTAGAGTCTGCTGTGCTTCTCTTATTTTTAAAGGGGATATTTAGGAGAAGAGAACAGCAGAACGGCGAATCATGACCGGTGCAAACAAACTGTTTTTTTATTATTATTATTGCTTAAAATAGTACAGCCGCAGTATTTCTGCTCGCAAACTAACTTGCCGCGCTGGTATTAAAACGTAATGAACCCTCGACGTCTTGAAAAACAAGCTAGTCGAAGTAAAAAGCCAATATCGGATGCAAGTGCACCGCTCAGGCCTTAGTTTTTGTTTCTGCCTTTGCATTTTTTTTTCATATCTTTGTTATGCAATTGGCTTGGATAAGCTTAGGCCACAATTCCTGTATACTTACTTTTTGTTATGAATTTGCGTTTGTTGAATTCGAATGCATGTCTTTGTAAAGTTGATTTGTTTCATCGTTCGTTTTTTGTTGTAAAACAAAAGATGCCATGCCACCAGTTCCACCTCCACCACCACCTCTTGGTGAGTTGTGAAGTAAACTCGAAACTAGCTTACCTCTTCTCAGTGTTTTCTTTAATTTGTACAATTCAAATTTATATTTGTAGTTTCATTTCTAGACTTTTCTTCAGTTGTTAAAAGTAAGCATTTCTAATTATTGAATCTAGTTTAATTTACCGTTCTTTTTTATAGTTCCCTGGTCTCCAAAACATAACCTGCGCAAAAGAAAGCTAAATGAAATATTTAACTAATTTATATAGAGCAGTATTGCCTTTAGCTTTATAGATAACTACTGAAATAGACTTCTCGATTAAATATCGACATTACAGAAATGTAATGTAGAAGCGTCTTTGTGTCACTAAAAAGTGGCAAGGCACAATTTATATCAGAGCTGCTTGCACATTGACTTTATCAGCAAACATACAAATCATTAAACCGAACGCCATGCTTTTTATGCAGATTTAGTTTCAAAAGATACCGAAGACAGATTTTCTTTCTGTGTGAATTTTAATTACCCTGTACTAAAACAAGAACCCTTCTTGTTGCGTAGATCATAGCGTCAGCAAGGCTACCACAGAAACCTACGATGATGTAAGTATTCCTCTTTATTTTTATACCGAAATTCGCGCCTAACACACTGTAAAAGCGCAGGGTTTGACTGACCACCAAGTTACGATTTTATTTCAGACTGGGTCACTTATAATGTTAAATACTCCATGTAAACGTACAATATCACTAGTGTCTGCATTAATAGTGCCGTGCAAAAGGCTACCCATCGCAATTCCTTTAATAAAATTAGCCAATGGAGGAGGCTGATGGGCATGCCACTTTAATAGCAATTAATTCTCAGTGGCAAAAGTGGGTTAATACCTTGTCACCGAGTCTGCACGACTACTATAGCGTACAACTGTTAGAAAACAATGCCGTAGTACTGGTTATACTTCGTCAATTACTGGATGCCAGCGCATCGAGTGCTGCTTCAGCTTTCGGCTGGGAGCCGTGTGCAATAAGAGAGAACGCTGGTTTTTACCGAACCCTGACGCAGCATTTCTGTTCAATCTGTGATCAGCTTTAAGTTCCAGTGGATGACGTAGAAAACCCAGTAATATGGCATGTTTACCTACGTGTTGCTCTAGCTTGTTACTCCTTGGCCCTCTCACTAGCCAAGCAGATTAGAAGGTATAAACGACTTACGTTCTGAGTGAGTCGAGGGGTGTTATATACAGGCAGGTATTTCAGAAAATTGCACCGCTATATTCAAACAAATGAGTGAAATTCAGTACTGAGAGTTGTACTGCGCTTTGTCAAATTTGTGGGTATAATAAAGACTGTAGGACAGGAGGATAATATACAGTTATACTAGTTCATATAACTGATATAACTGTATATTATCCTACTGAAAAATATCCGCGACGAGACATTTTAGAACAGCATTCCAAACCACACTTCCTCCTACCAACTCCTCAAGCAGCACAGGAAGAACCAATCAGATATTTTTTTATTTCATAGACACTGAGACGCTCAGTGTGCTATTTACCATGTTCAGAGGTCCAAAGCACATAATTAACTAAAATTCAAAAGCTTTTCTTTTTTATTGTCACTTGATGTGAGTTTTTTCGGAAGATCCCACTGATTGATTCTTTGTGAGCCTTCTTTAGGAGCACATTGTATTGTCTACAATTAACTGACGCTTCAAATCCTCAGCATACCTATTGCACCACAAGGGTCTGTGTGTTCTCAAAGTTCATATGCGTGAACCGTTTCAAATGATTCCCTCCTGCCCTTTGCTTTTTTGGTTTTGTTTTCTTTTGGGTCAGATTGACAGCGATGAAATTACGGAGGATTTCCTTATGGTTAACGGCTCTTCACTAAACCCAAAGGTAACCTCGCTTTGGTGGCCTCCGACCATAGATCATTCACCTGCTTCTCATCGCAAGCATCGGCGCATCCACTTCAAAGAGAAAAATGCTTCGCTTTGCTCGTGCAACTCATCAGGACCATGGCTGCATCATTATACCCTAGCTTATTTTCGGATTATTTTTATAATATATGCTCTATCTGCTTATCGCACATGGCTTTTTAAAGCAAACAACTTTGTAAGAGCATGGCTGTTCACGTTACTAGCATATTTAAGCACATATTTTCCCACTTTTTTTTCTTTCTTGCAATGGTCTTAGGGAGGAACTCTAGGACCCAGAGCGGATGGTGGATTGCATGGCAACGACTTCGAAATAACTGAGGTAAGCTTGTCCCAGACAATGTGGAGCTGCAAGTTCGTCTGCTTCGTGCGCAAGGGTTGCGATGATGTCAGAACGACGCCGAGCTCTTATTGGCTGATTGAAAAAGGAAATAGTGGGTAGAACTTAAAGGAGCCCTGCAATCATATTTAAAGGGGCACTCAAGTGGTTTTTGAGTTCGTGTTTTGATGATGACAGCTGAATTTAGACGCCCTAAGTATCCCTAAAAACCAAAAAGTATAGTCATACGGTGATTATTTCTTTAATAAAAATGTAATTGAAGGCCGCCAAACCTCGGATCCATCCGAAAACGAAACCACTCTCATTGGTCCTCGCACGCTTATCAAAAGGATCTCGGGCCAATGGCGTTGGACGACGTTCCGTCGCGCAGTGATCCCGAGGTAGCCGCATCGGCCGAACCTCTTTGTCATTCGAGCTTCGATCATGGCGGAGTTCTCTACGCTCGAGGACCTGACGCCGTTAGAGGTTGAAATTCTTCGGCGGACAGCCGACCTGGGGATGATTTCCTATGACGCCACTCCGACGTGCGATGTGGACGATAGCAGCGCTTCGGAGTCATGTTCGGGTTCCGAGGACGACGAAACGCAGACCTTTTCGGGCGTTCTTCGATTTGCGGTTTGGGCAAGTCGTAACCAAACCAACGTTTGACATCGCAGCGTTACCTCTGGTACGTGATGTCAAGCGATGTCGCCACGTTGACTTTCGCCTCGGGAGGACGGGGGGAAGGCTGGTTCAGACATGTGCAACGAGCGCGTACCTACGACTGCGTCCGTTGCAACCGGAGCGACCGGAACGACCGCTCTGCGCCGCGCGTACACACACCTGCAACCACTACAACAAGCGCAGCGGGTCGTCAGCACGGCGACCGCTTCTATACGCCGCCGTCAGCTGTTTCAGCGGCCCCTCTAAAAGGGGACGCACTGCTACTCAATGCCGTAACAGAATATAGACAGACAGTTTTCTATAGCCTAAAGCTTTATTATTATTTTTTCTTGATAGGCTTGCAGGGTACAGTGGATGAAAAAAAGAAAATAAAAAGATGCAGTACGCCGTCTTGGACGATCACGACTCTAATACACGACATTGCAATAGTACAAATATCGCCACACGCCTTTTCTACGATTATAAAAGACAATGTAATCTTAGCAGCGATATAGCAACGTAGAAATATGATTTCGTGATCAGATAGACGTTGCGAGCGTTCAGGATTGCTAACACTAATCACTTTTCTCCGGTGATGAAAACGCGTGAAAATTCGCATCCTTTATACGGTACGCGCCAGTAATACCTTGAACTTGAGCACACGCATGAAATGCGCCAAATAAGAAATCCGGGCGATGTTCGAGGACACAAATGCTTAGAAAGCACCACTGTAGTCGAAGTAAACAAACACGACGGCACGGGCGTTTCTGCTGTCTTGAGAGTGCCGCCACGACATCGCCGCACGAGTAGGTGGATCTTCCCTTCTAGTACGTGCTGGGTTATCATAGCGACACACGACGAAAATTCACAGTCAAGGATAGCGCTTTTACGCGGAACGATGAGCTTTCACCACGCCGTCCACGCCGACGATCACCACCGACGCCATGCGGATAGAAGGAGCCTGGCCGGCCCGCGACCGGCACGACCGGCCTGCAACGCGCGCAGATACGTGCGCTTCCGCGCATCCCGGGGGAACGGGAAATTCACCCCCGCGGAGGAAGGCAAGGAGAAAACGTAGTCCCTTGTTTGTGAAACGATAATTGCAGTATCGCGTATTCTAAACTAGAAATATTTTACGTCTTGTGAAATTATCATGCACAACATATTTAAATGAACTGAAAATTGTTTCTTTAGCGAAACTTTACAAAGGCCGCCAAAATTTTCAAACATACGATAATTTCATTGGTCCTCGCAAGTACAGAAAAGAGTCCGCACGTATTTTATTCCTGCGTGATTAATAGGCGGTTCTGCCTTCTAAAACTGAAGATACTCATTCACTGACACTTCCTTAACGCCATCGCACCAAAAAGTAGCTTCTCCAAAAACTGCTTGAGTGACCCTTTAAGCGTCTACCTTTTTTGCTGTTTCCACGTCTCTTGGGGTTCGGGCGAGCCATCGGGCACGGAGAGAGTAACTAAATATCAGCGCGTCATATTTTAACCGGACGACGCGGAAACCTCCTCCACCGACGGGGGCGACCCGCGGTACTGAAAGCGCGCAAAATGTGACGTTTTTGGTCCTGGGCTTACTACTGGTCAGAGCCGCTAAAAGCTTTTTTTTTTTTAGTCGAGATACAAAATATAAGTGTCGCGAACCGTTTCAATTATGTATGAAAGTAGTTTTTGTTCAGTAATTTTAGATCAGAAAAGAAACAAATGCAGTTCATAAAGTACGGAAAGAAGAAATGACCCGTCGACATACCCGCCACCAAGCGGCGGAAAAAGCGGCGCATATTAGAAAGGGCTAGTGGGATGAGGCGCCGATGAACGCCGAGCGTAGAAAGGTCCCGAAGCGTACAAAGGCCATTTGGCGGTACGGCAGCGCGAAGTGGCTCTTGTTCTGTACTGATCTTTACCCCATGTTTGCTGTCGTTTGTGGCCAATGAAGTGTTATGCCGAAATAGTCTTTAATCGCGCAGCAAATGCATTGCGAGCCGCCCTGGCCGCCCGCTTCATACAGCCTATCCAACACGTGCTTTAGTGGCGCCCTCTCGAGCCGTCGACAGGGAGTGCGGCAGCCGTGAGCGCTCGATGAGCTCACTCCTCCTCCTCTAGTTCACGGCCACTCAAGCCAGGACCTCCGACGTCATGAAGGCGGTTATTTCTTGCTTGTTTTTGTAATTCTAATTGCCTATAACTTTTAAAATAAAGTGAATTTTGCGAAAAGTTTCATTAAGTTACTACGTTCAGTGCGCTCAGGTTCGGTGCAAACTAAAAACCAGTCAAAAAGTTGTTGCAGGGTTCCTTTAAGGCAGCTTGCTTTGAGGTCTACCCACTATCCTTTCAATCAAAGCCAATCAGAGCTCGGCGTCGTTCTGACGTCACCGCAACTCCTGCGCAAAGAAGCAGACGACTTGCTCTCCGCATAGTTTCGTTAAACTACTGGTTTTGTATTAATGGCATACGAATACCCTACAATCAAAAATGCAGCATTTCGCATCACGGTGATTATCAGGATTGCATATGGTGCCAGCTTTGCCCAATGACATATTCCCATTTTTGACCTTGATCTTTTTATTAAAGGCAGCGTGGAAGAATAATTTTGTGCTTTAACCCCATATTAAGAGTGATTAAGGAAATGCATAAACATTTTCTTTTTTAATGCGCGTAGCAATCTACTTCGTGCTTTTTCTTCACCATAACCCTAGATGGAATCTATAGAATCCACTAAATATTAAACGAAGAAAGTCGCACGCATCAAAAAGTTTAGGTTCATATTGTACACTAAGTACGCGCTCATCTTACAAAAATCACAGGAGACGCTGAAACAGCCATGTCTATACATTTAGGTGGCTCACATGAACTTTGTTAGACGGTAGGCATATATACTAAGAAATAACCTGATATTACAAAGTTCCTTGAATGGATACTATGTCTCGAAATTTTCAGCAGCAAAAAATACAATTTTCTAAATGTTTCAAATTTTAGACGGACGACGCGAACGTCTTGAATATGATTTAAGTTACAACATACGCTATGTTTTATTCAACTCATTGCGTCTCCAGAAAGCGCACATCGGTTCCTGGCTGTACATTCTCATCATTTCCGTCAATGCAGCAATATCTTCAATATGGTTTAATTAGCTTACTGAAGATTAACGATGTAGCGTAATTGCCATGTTGTAGACACGGGAATAAATAGTTTTTTTATCTAGAATTTATTAAGCCACTAAAAAAATCACGCCTTCCAGCTTCGTTTCCTCGGTATTGAAAGCGTGCAACAAGACAATGGCGCAACGTTGCGGCTCCTAGCAGAAGTATTTCTCATAAATATCGTGTGTAGCAGCCAAACTTAGTTTGTACAGGAAGGTCAGCTTACCTGAGCACAGCGCTATACAAAACGCTCGCGGCCACAGTCGGCGATAACATTTTTTCACACAAGAACTGGCAAATGAGAACACAGATCCCCTCCATGCGCCGATGAAAACAGCCGCGATCATCTCAATTCCAGTACGTCTGCTCGATCTGCCAGTGAGCGAAGAGCACTCTGATAATAAAATGAGCTACAAACAAAAGACAAACTTCTCATGTAGATTTTAGCGATAACTGGTGCTCGTGAATGTCGTCTCGTGGTGATTTCCGGACCGTCGAACACACACGCGCTTCGTAAAGGCATAGTTCAGCGCAGATAAACGAAAGACATGGCGGTGTGTTGCCATTGCTGCCGCTTACAACTGCGGGGGGACGCGACTAAAGTCTGGCTCCGAGCAACTCTTGCGGGTCGAATGACGTGAGAACACACAGAGAGCAACGCTGGATGTATAGATAAGTTTTTGAACGTCAAGATGCCAAACCTTTAATCCACAGCGAGATCGAACGCTGCGGGAGCATCTGAAGAGGTCGGAGCGGGCAGCGCTTCACTGTGCGACGTTACGCGGACGCTGTTCTTGGTGGCGTTGCCACACCGCTGCCAAGGCGGAGCGGCGCGCCCCCTTTAGGCGTCGCATGTTTCCAATAGGAATGTTTGATCCACAAGCTGCCAATGAGTGTTGTTTAATATTTTTTTTTCTTAATTAGCATCGGTGGCAAGATCTTGTGCATCTGAGTTCTTTCCATGTGCAATGTGAACTAATGTACACATTTGAAATGTTTCATATTTTTTTCTCAGCCGGACAGCATTTGCTACTGCCCGAGCAACAATCTCACCATAGCCCGTGGACCGCCGGGATTGGACGGACGGGACGGAGCAACGGGATTGCCGGTGATAAAAAATAATCTGTGTTCTTTTTTGTGTGTTTTGTTTATCACTTGTCCGCAGTACAAACCTTGTGATATTTGACTGACTTCAAAGTTATTAAACTGATGGTAGGAATAAAGTAATCATCCTGAATTTACTACGATTTTTTTCTTTTAATGGTAGATTTGGATTACGATTCAGTTGCACGCGAGGTGTGATTTTACACGTGATGCAATCTTGAAGGTGGTTCTCTATTGCCCAAATGCAACTAGTTCGAGAGGCTCGTACAGACTGTTCGGAGAATCTCTTAACTTTCCGGTGCAACAATTGGGACATCCTTTGTTTTTCCTCTACTTCATAATTGGAACCCTAAAAAAATGTATTTGAAACATTAGACGCTTTTCATCAGACAAAAACAAAACATTGCCATACCCTGAGTCAGTATGACTAAAACTGCATCGAACAATCTGTCCCAGGTGAACGCAGTCTGTAGCTGGAGGATCGCTGTCACTGTTCTACCTGCAAGTTGGCTACGATTGAGCGAGATAGGAGTGCGTAGAACAATACGCGCATAAAAAAAAACAATCATCAAATCTGATCCAGTGGACTCCATGCTGCAGCTTCTCTCGCTCTCATAAGACTAATCGGTTTGAAGTCATCACTCAAACTTAATTTGTAGGTGTATTCAACGTCCGGCCAAACAGCTTGCTGTGCTCCGGGTGTAGAACGCAGTCGCTTACGGAGGCCGCGAGAGAACACCCTGTAACGATGCCTTCACTTTCTCCCTTAAAACGTTGACGGAACACCAGCGGGCAAGCCTCGAAGCCTGCACCGAACTCTCCACAACATAGTCGTAAATCAGCGGCCTCTCGCGGGGGGATAGAGAGATAAGAGAACCACACCTCCGAACAAATGGAACCTCGGCAGCACGCTTATCGCCGCCAGGTGCTTTCAGCTGCGAATAAATCACGCTTTCTTTTTTTAAATCCGAGGTCACTATATGGGGTGCTTTGGTGGCCCCCTTTTTATAAAGATCTTGATCGTGCGGGCACGTGTGAGAGCTTGTGTATGTTTCTATGCATTACATGCGCTCTTCATAGATGAAGCTCGGTGTTTTTGGATGTTCTGTCTTGCGCTAATCGTGAACTTGGAAGACGATCGACTTAATTTTAAGCCTCCTAAATTTGTGGGAAGAAAATATAGTATAAAGTAATAAAAAAGTTATCAGAACGAAACTCATCCACATGACAAGCGCGGTAAATATATCTTTGGTGCATTTTTTCTAGTTTTATTCGCAGACCTTAAGGTCTATTTGACTACAGCAGATAAAGTGTCCAGCGACCACCAATGTCATATCAACCTACAACGGAAACTCCTCCAACTTTTTCACGCTCGTACATCCGCTCACACTGGAACCTTTTAAACTCCAAATTCTGTTATAGCTCCTAAACACAAAACTGAGTGTCAAAATTCCTGAATTCATTGCATGAATTGCAATAAATTTGGAAATTTATTGCATGACTTGCAGACGTCCGCGTCAATGTGATATGTGTTGCCGTTTTGAATATCTTTGAATCAAGTTTTCGCAATAATTAAAACAAGCAAGATTTATATTTATAAAGTTACATGTTCATGTGTGCTCTGAATCTTCAAGCAAAATGTACTCAAAATCAACCTTTTAAGCAGTCTTGTACACGTTACTAAAAAAAGTAATCGATTACAATTACTATTACTCTTGGCTAAAAAGTATTCGATTAGATTAATTGATTACTCGACAGCAAAAGTAATTGGACATTACTTTAAGAAGTAACCGTTACTTTTCCGATTACTTTACGAAGTGTCTAGCGTTACGTCCGACGTAACCCAAGTTACGTCCAAATCTCCGCCTTCCCTAGGTTCACGGGGAAGAGAGAGGAGGGCGGGGGGGGGGAGGGTTAGGTATACGCGTTTCAGTGCTCCGTCCGGACGTAACGCTAGCCACAGCGATTACTTTATTGTGTGAAGACATCTTTAGCGCTATTTGAACTGGCTTTGTTATATTTTGAATGCGCTTTAGACATTCTTCGGTTCTGGTTCTCCTATGGGCGGCGAGTAGGTACCGTAAGCAGGATTATTTTTTTTTATTTCTGTGTGTGTGTGCGTGAGGGGGCTAGTTTGAACGAAGGACTTACAAAGCTACATTCAGCTCCCTCACACTTCGCCCTGAATGGCCTTTGTCACGCACTGGGGCTTTCCTGGGGCTTCCTAATCCCAATCCCAGCTCAAAAAAAAAAAAACGGACATTCCACAGTAACTATACATACAAAGGGGTTGACCTCGCTTCCTACAGCTCCGCAAAAATCTCTTTTTTTCTGCTCGAAAAAAAAGTAAATTTTTTTGTCACTTCAGAAAAAAAAGGGGGGGGGGGGGGGTCCCGTGGAAGAATAGTAACGGTTAGAAGTAATTTTTATTACTTCAAAAAGTAATCAGATTACTCTTGTGATTACTGCCTAATAAAAGTAATCAACTGATTACAAAATTACTCCAAAAAGTAATCGATTACAAGTAATTTGATTACTTGTAATGCGTACGGTACAAGTCTGCTTTTAAGGCGTGTTTAATATATTGTGAGCAACAGATGTTTCATACTCTAAACATTAGAGCTTTTTTCTTTTGCCGGAAAGCATAACAAGAACAGCACAAAGCATGAATTTACTACTACTTAAAAAAACCTATTTGGTGACTGTATTTAAAATTTTGAAATACCTGTGATTAAGGAACATATGGGACCTTGAAGTTGCCATCCGGGCTTCGGGCTACAATCTAGAATGGCCTTGATGGGTCGGATAGGATGTATCACATTGAATCACCAAAACTCATATTCACCATGAATATGCCAGATTCGTTAGCTAAATTTATGATGGCAGAATAAAGTTCTCAGGAGGTTCCTTTTCACACCATGCATATACAGAATGCACTGAATAATGATATAATATAAATGAAAAATCGGCCTGCAGTCTCGGGTGATGCCAATTCAACGTTCACGTTTAGACACCAAAGAAAAAATGGGCTCAAGTGCGTTCTCCAGACGCACGTAAAGCCCCCTCCCCATGGTTCTGACAATGATACCTTTGCACTTCAGGCTGTTACTTTGAATTAGACTGAGTCCGTTATCAAATACGAATTTTCTTTTTCAGTACTTATTTGCAAGTAACTGTTCAGAAAGTAGTTCATATAGCCATTTACACATATCAATTTGAGTAAAGTGCAGGCATATTCAGCCGATAGTTTTGAATGGTGGCTCCGTTGTGACCAGAAAGCAATGAGCTTATTCTTGCGAGTTTCGCTCCAGCCATGAATAAGAATGAGCGGAATGGAGTTCTTGATGTAAATACCGCGAGGTACCTGGCAGTCGCTTAAATTCGGATGGTGAATCGAGAGTTGCTGCAGAACTTTTGGTCTTTCTGTTTGCAAGCAGTTAATGCTTGAAAAGGGTTGATAAGTACTTGTGTGTCGCTACGACATTGTGTACTTGCCCTTGTTTAGGATATGCAAGCTTTGGTGTAGCTTCTACGTCGTTCTTCTGCTTGTTCCGACTGCTTGAACTGTCCTCTAATTTGTGACCGTCTTAGTGTCAGACTCGGTGGAGTGCGTTCCAGCACTGCCCAGGTGTTTCCGTGTTATTTTTTTTCTCACAAGTGTGCCAGCACTAGGACTCAAGGGGTTGTTCCTGGACACTCAAGATAAACACTGATTGACTGATTGAGTATTATTATTATTATTAATATTCGTTACTGATTATTATTATTATTATACATGAGAAACTCTTCCGGTATAGGCGCATTGAATCTGACAAAAGGTCGGTACTTCTATTGTCTTGGACCGCATGTAGACAGCAGAACATTATAATCCGCGGGTGGAGCCAAGGCAAGACCCAGACCAAGAAATCTACCATTATCAAAAGTCATTGATCTCTAAGTCAGATACTCGACCTGCACTGAAATTCAAAGCACGTGAGACGACATGCTCGCGCACAGCAGCAGAGATAGAAGCTCTGTGTGAAAGCTTTTGGTACCTCATTTTTTAGTAAGCAGAAGCCAGAGCTCGAAAAGTGGAATGTTGCGTACTTCGCGGGAATCCAGACACGCGTTCATTTTGTAAGCAATGCTGGCTGGCTCTACCCGAACAAATGATCCTATGTGAGCAACTACTAACCCTCCTTTCGAGCACACTGCGCCGAACGCTGTTTTGGCAATATTTTGGGACAACCTCTTTCAGCCTTTTGATAACGTGAACGAAGCAGTTGCGGTGAGTTGAAACAAAAGAAAACACGTCGTTCTCTTTATGCGGTACTATTTCATAGGGACCACCGGGACCGAGAGGCCTGCAAGGGGTACCAGGACCGGCAGGACCTGTCGGACCTCAGGTGAATTCGAAGCACCATAGACTTTCCAATCTCAATGCAATAATGTGAGTTAATTGGTCTCAAGCGAGAACCGGCAGGCACAGTGCGAGAAATCTATAGAAGGAAACCATGACATGTGGCTAAATAAAAGTTTATAGTTTTATATCCCTCATTCCTCTCAGCCACTGAAGAGAATTAGCAACATAAAAATACAAAATTTATATTTATCCGCTTGTCAAGGTTCCTCATTAGTCTCAAAACAAATGTTTGAAATAAGGATATAAGATTCTAAAGTCATATATGTAAACACAACCGAGCGCATAACTATTAATTCGTGAAGGAATTTAAGACTGGAGGACTAAAATAGGACAAGTGCAAAAAGGGATTTCAAACTCTGTCTGTTTGTGTGTGTGTTCACGTTCTTGTAGTGCCCATGAGTCTTAAATTTTGCCTATGATTCTTGGTTTTCATGTGAGTTCATAACAGTCAATTTACAAACGTTCAACCAATCATTATAGACACCAAACATGTTTCACTTGGTCTTTGATTTTGATAAGTTTAGATTTCTGAAACATCTCTGAAGCGCATAATTTAAAACGTAATTACGTCTCCAGCTTAGGAGAAAATCATAAAGAACTGTTAGCATAGTTTAAATAACTCTGCTAATTCCGTAAAAAATGCTTCTTGGGCCTATCTGCGCTCAGATTTAAAAATTGCCTTTTTAAACTATACTTTTAATTACGTCATTATGTTTATGTAATGCCCCCGTTACAGGAGCACGTGACACACTATGTATGTATAAGTAGTTCAGCACTCTTCACTTGTGGAAAGTCACATACCGCATACATAATAAGGCCTATACTATATAAAGGATATTTGCTGCCTATAAGACATTTTGTTTCCCTACCTATTCTCATCTCGTTAATAATCAAAACAAATGGGGAGAACGTGTTCTCAATAATTATAATTTATATAGAACTTTTAAGGCATTTACTGACGTGATGCTTAACCTTGATGGCTCCTTGTTTGCTGCGCAAGACTCATCCCTCAAAATAATTCGCCACTGCGGTTTAAATGATATATATATAACATAGTATGACACAAAAAAAAAGTCTGGTAGTTTTTGTTTTTTTTTGCAGAACACGGATCCCAGTCAGATCAGCATGATGTTCCACCTGCTCATTGCCCCTGCGCACATCGTATATGTCAGGAAAAATCGTATCTCTAGCTTTCTTATTCGCTGGGGTTCTTCTATTGCTTTCTGTGATTGGCTACCTTCGTGTTTTACAAAAAAAAAGCGAACTTGGGGGAGGGGCGGGGGGGAGGGGGGGGGGAGGCGTGTATACGTTTCTTGTAGCTAATCGGACCTTCATAAAGGCATTCGAGCATCACTTAATTTCCGGAATGTCAGGGGCCAGCGGGACCACCGGGACCCGCTGGTACTGCCGGCGTCGATGGGATTCCTGGTAGCCCAGGCCCACGGGGACTACCGGGACCACCAGGACAACCAGGACCATCTGCTCCGCCCATCTTTGACGTGAGCCCCGTCAATGTCCATTTCTCATTTCGTTAGTTGGTATTCAATTTTCAGATCGCTTTACAGATTCTCAATAATTTGACAACATAAAAACATCGAAGTGGTCTCTCAAATAACCGTCCTCTTCCCCATCCGGTACTGGTCCCTTACGTAAAGCGCCACTTACCGACGAGTTGTGCACGAGCTCGGCCGACTGCATATCCTTAGGACGCCGCGTTTTGTAATGCCTGCTGAGAGACGGAAATAGAACTCAGTGCGTGGTTGCACTTCTTTATTCGCTCTTTCTCGCGTGATTTGAAACGTGGTGGCGCCAGTGTGCAAATAGCACCCAACGTTTTCCGGTTCTGAACTAGACGGCGGGTTTCGCAGTATTTGCGAAATCAAATATACACGCTATCTTCTGAAATGGCCACTTATAGCGCTGTCAGACTTGATTCACTCTTATGATAAAAGAATGATGAGTAAACAATTAGAAAATATACGTGAACCGGAAGTGTGGCGGGGCTACCCAAGAGATGGCGCCCCTGAGTTTGTTGCCAAACAAAAAAGGGGCAAATATTGAAGTAATCAGAAGAAGCTAATCTGAACCAGTTGATTATCATTCACATCCTATGAGCCACAAGGCGTGGCAAGTGGCAATAATTGCATTATCTCTGGGTAGCCAATGAGATGACGGCCAAGCCCGATGAAATGAATCAGGAGACAAATTAGATGCAGCGAACAACATAATGATTATTAGTGGCGCCGTATCGTTGTTAAGTCGTCAGTTAGGGTAGACTATTGCACACTATCGCACACTTTAAATTAGAGACGTCTTCACGTTGTTTTCAGCGTGATACGTCGGGAGTTAGAAAAACTTCACTTTCACGCTCAGCTTTGCTTACATTCCAGGCGTATTCGCTACAGAAATAAATACGTGACAAGACGTTTGAAGGTGCAGTGAACTTTGAGCATCCGGCACGACGAAAAACGTACAATGAAAGAGCCTTGCCCTAGATACGTTGAATGACTTGTCATTTCTCATGACCAACTTATAACGGCTCTTTTTTTTTCGAACTGAACACAAATAAGTAAGCTTCGAGTCTACATGAGCCGCACATCGCTAAAAGGCCAGTATCAAATAGTACCAAAGACAAGCGAGGTAATAAACATGCCCGCTATCGCTATCTCGATTCAGCTTAATTCACCGACCTAACTACGCCAAAAGAAGCACACCTTAAAGCTCTGCGGTTCAGGCTTCGCTCGCGCAAGCCTATTTTGAAGCACTTCATACTCAGGTGGCATCATTAAGTGGCAGTGTGCAGGTAACCACGGTGCCAAAATAGTTTCTAAGGCCACACTACTACGGCATTCGCACAAAGAAATCGTGTTTCAGTATTTTATTCAACAGCTAAATTACGCAGATCGACTCCCGAACTCTTGCCCTTTCTGTATGGTAGGTTAGGACTTGTTTTTCTGACAAGCTCTCTCCGAGTCTCCAATGAACTCAATTGTTCCTCTATTCCACTCTCCTCATAGACCGTGATTTCTCAGTGTATGTGTGTTTACCATATCGTTACAATATAAAGTTGCAGACGTCAGCTGAGCTGTAACAGATACGACTTCTAAATTCACACTCAACACGGTGTATTCCATAAACGAGCCAGAAACCAGTATTGATTGCCTTTCCACGAACTACTGCACCCCACAAAGTATACCCACATTCACGACGTTTAATATGTGGAGTAACACTGCGAAAATCTAGAGGTTAGAGACGACCAAACCACGAGGCTAAAAACTGTGGCACATCCTTCACAATGAAAACAAAGGCTTACAGTGTATTACCAGTTCATTCTCTTCAGACATTGTCCAACCTCCTAAAGAGCACCGGTATCTCAAGGGAGGTTTAGTAATAAAGAACCACCAAATGCCTCGCTGAGTCCTCATCGTTAAAGGCTTACAAGTCGGAGGCTGTGTTACCCATTTGCTGCAGATTGACAACGGCTACTCATCAGGCCTGTTCAGTGGAACGAGCCCGTACGCCGGTCGGCCCGGTCCGGGTGGACCCCAGGGTCTCCCAGGTCCAAGGGGACACACGGGACCCAAGGGAGAGCCAGGACCCCCGGACCCAGAGGATACGAGGGAGAACAAGTGAGTTCCCAAATCATTGCACTCAGGACGCCCTTTTCTTTGATGTAACCCATGCACGTGTCTGTTTTATCGTACTCATTAACTTAATGTGCGGTAATATAGTTCGAAAGTTGATACATACTGACGTGGTACAAGAGCTATAAAGTTTTCATTTTTCAACAAGTTGTAGAAAAGTCAACCTTACAGTTCATTTGCAATTACTCATTTAATATATATATATATATATATATATATATATATATATATATATATATATATATATATATATATATATATATATATATATATATATATATATATATATATATTTATACAGGTGAGAGGTTCACGTGATAACGAAAGTTGAGAGTTCCATAAAGGCCTTACTTACCACGTTGGACCATTTTCCTCAGGTGACATCATCCCACCTGGAGATAAGCGGTCCCCTGACGTTTCGTAACGGTGTGAACTCAAGTTTAGAATATACGTTAGTTTATGTATATACATCATGTATATATATGTGTATACTGCACATACACATATACATACACATATATATAGATTCAGACATCCGTACTTTGGAGTTGTCTATGCTAGCGAAGTCATAATTGCATGTATTTACGCCAGTTTGTCTCCGAGAAACTCGGCTTCGTCACGAGATATATGCCGTGCCGTACTCTACATTTTAACACGGTAAGGACCCGGTATTCGCACGGTGGGACCAATAGACTATATTTACAATGCAAAATATGGTGCTATATTTACAAAAGGAAGATGCATTTTGATTGCAAAATTATTAAGCAGAGGAGTCATGCTCTGCCCGACCCCTTAAGAGCATTCCTAGAGATAAATCAGTAAATACATTAGATGATGGTAATTATATATGAGCTAAACATTGGATGGAAATTATTCAAATAATGTTGGGTTCATATTTGAAAAACTTCGAGACTGAGGAAAACAGGAAAAAGGGGACACCACTGTGTCAACTTTTTATGTTTTCTTCAGTTTCGAGGTTTTTCAAAGATGAATTGCCACCAGTTCGCCTGTTGTTGAAGTATTTTATCAATGTTGTCGTTTTATTGTTTTGTTTTCTAACTAGGACTTTTGTTAACTGATATGATTGTCAACCGATTAAATAAAAGAACATCTGGCAGGGTTCCTCGGGCAGTCCCGGACCACGAGGTGAACGAGGTTATCCTGGAGCCACGGGACTACCTGGACCAAAAGGAGCGACTGGCAATGAAGGGCCCAAAGGTCAAAAGGTATCAATGAACAGCCACAACAACAAGAGCACTCGGCACTGATAAAAACAAAATTGTATATGTATCGATCAAACCGTCATATGCAGAAGTGCCTTTTATGAGAAACGCGGCGGACGTTAGCGTCCAGTCTCGGACTTCCTGACACGCGCCTCCGTATCTGCTCGAAGTGTCATCACGCTTTCCTTTCCTACCACTCTTTTTCTTGTTGTTTCCAAAAAATTTAAGCAGCTAACCAATTTGTTCTATGACTCGCGGAATTGCCTTTATTTTTATTTTATTGTTTAGAACGTTTTGGGCAGCTGGGGAACTGCCCTCACTTCGACACGCCACGTGCACTTACGGAGGCTCGCAAAATTTGTGTTAGTTTTCGTAAGAATCCAATAGATCTCTTGCTATATAGACCTTCCGCTAAATTATCAAAGCACCAATGAGCATGCTGCGAGTGCAGTTACACACGCTGCACGTACTGGCGTCTACAGCAGTAAGTGTTCTAAATTAAAAGCATAAAACAAATGGCATCTTGGCACGCGCGTTCGTCTACGCCTTATTTTTGTTATTTGCTTCGAATCTTTTATGTCGGGAAGGCAAACGCACGCGGCGCGTGTACTACCTACATCCTTCAGCATTCTCCTTGATGCATTGATAATTCAGCAATAGGTCTATTACCCAAACACCAGGGTGCATGCTGCGAGCGTAGTCAGACGCGCTGCACGTGCTGGCGTCTGCAGCAGTAACTGTTCTAAAGCAAAATTCTAAAATATATGGCATCTTGCAGGCGCGTTCGCCAACGCCTTATTTTTGTTATTTACTTCCAATATTTTATACGACGAAGGCGAGCGCGTGCGGGGCGTGCACTTGCATTCCCAGCATTCTCCCTGATGCTTGGGTAATTTAGAAATGGGTTTATATTCTGCAGCAAACGCTTAGAAAGCCAACAGTGATTGGAAAGCACGAACCGTGATTTGCAGTCAATGGATCATACGTTGCCTTCACTACTAAATAGATACCGTCTAGACAACGAAGATATATGTTCCCTGACCAAAGCTGAGCTGAACATGCGTCTTATATAAACGGCATTTCTTTTGTATCGTGCGTTGTCTGTTGCTTGATTTTTTTAATTTTAAATACATTCTGCACGACGTTTTGTTCTCACTTTGTTGTGTTTTATCGTGTTTTTTGGGTGCACGCCTAGGTTGGTTGGCAGAAGTTTATAATTTATAACAAACGTTGTAAATGTTTTTTTTTCTATTTCCTCTTCTTTAATTTTGCCAAATTGTTGTACTTGTTTTGCAATAGGGCCCTTGACCCAGTCAAGTTACCTCGTGGTAGCTTTTTGTCTGGAGGCCCGCCAGAGTAATTTCCTGTAAATAAACAGTTAATTTAATTTAAACTCGAAAACCACGAATTACGTTTTTCCTAAGCTCAAAAATGCACCAGCCAGGTTTTGTTGAATCTAAACTGCATCAATCAAAAGTGGTTGAAGGTATTATTATATCGACTTAAGCTTGCACCTACATTGCTGCTTCGAACAGAGTGTTTGATGTCCCTCAAGAAGCTAAATATTCCGACTTTAGACTAAGTCATAGTAAAAGAAAGAAGTATTCAAGCAGACAGGGGCCATGCATGCGTCACTTAATGTGTTGATAATTTTGGGCAACCTAAGAGGTGAGGAACGTTAAAAGTTGAAGTAACCATTTCAAGAATAAATGAAGAAACATACAGATAAGAAAACAGAAAAAAACAATTATTCGCGGCGTTGTATTGAGTGACCTTGAAAATCAAAAAGTTGATAACGAAAGAGCATTTGAAATTGATAAATTATGCCTCGAAATAACGCTACCTACTGCAGCAGGCAACAGAGCAGATAGTGTGATGGGACAATTAGCGAACTAATTACCTCCATTTTGCTAGATGGCTTTACAGATGTTCGTCTTAGCTGGCACATTTTCTGTAGCCCGTCGTTAGGATGGTAGTAGCAGTTCTTAAAGTTTAGAAGGGAAAACTCAATCGTGTTATTCAGTGGCGCCGCCAGAACCGAAACAATGTAAAAAGAAACATCCAAAACTCTGGTATTTTAAGAGGCCAGAATGTGGCGATTTTTTACTGAGACCATATTGACCCAGAGGTGTTGCGCCACAACCACATATTGGGTCACAAACCTCGCTACTAGGTCACTCGTGGATCTTAGGAACGAGTCTTTGTGTTGATCTTGTGCGCCTTTGTTTGTCTCGGTATTTCAGCCCTTGAGAATTTAAATTGGCCACTAAATAGCACGAAGTAAAAATTTAGTTTTTTTATATTATTTAACAATTTCCATGGCCTATTTTGAAATTTCTGGTTGGAATGTGCCAGCTAATTGGTGATTTTGAGGTATCTAGTTGCGTTGGTAGATATTATGTAACACTTATACCTTAACGTTGGCCGCGGCCGATAGCGTCTACGAGATGCTTCTTGCAGACTGCGAAGAACAGCTTCAGTTATAAAGACATGAGTAGGGGAGGTGTATTCTGTGCCTATTCTGCATTTCCTCGGTTCTGAGTTTTAGTAATCACGATCATAGTTTATCCTCTGCGAGTGCCCTGTAGTCTTTCTAAAACGTTCTGCAACATTCTTTTATTTTATGACAGTAGATTGAAACTACTTTCTTCGCTTTCTCTTCGGCGCTAACTGTATATGTACTGCTGATACAGAAATACACGTGAACTTGACAAAGTCGATGTCACGTGACAGGGAGACGCCGGAGTGGGACTTCCAGGACCTCCTGGCCCACCGGGGAACGTGTACGCCGTTCCGCACGACAGCGACCTGGAATTCGGCAGCGGGTCGCTATCCTTCATGCCTGGGCCTAAGGTAGGTTTCGAGGAATCCAGAAGGACAGGCACGCAACCCCTTACGCATAAAGGGACACTAGGCTTCAAACGTTTTTTTTGCAGTACATGAATAGAACGGGTCTCTATCAAAACTGCCGAATTATAAAAAGGCCGAACATCGAAACGTCGAAAAATCAAAACCCCGAAAAATTAAAACGCCGAAAAATCAAAATGTCGCAATCTCAAATCGCCGAAAAGCAAAACGCTGAAAAGTGTGAATGCTTACATGTCTGATCGCCCATTTTTGGGCGATCAGACATGTATGAGCTTAGTTTGCATGTTTTTCGTTGTATTTTATAAAATCTCTCTTCTTTCAGATGACACTCAGCTATCAATTCCATTAGAGTGAAACGCTTCGTTGCCATCAGATAGTCGTGTGTGTGTCATGCACAGCACATTGTAGTGCAACAAGGCTTTTAGCGCGTAGTACAGCAAAGTACTGCAGGTCAAACTGATGTAAAATTTTATTTTTGCTATCTCTAGTGCATATCAGTCAGACAAGAGAGTTCTGGTTGGTCAGAACAGAAAGCAGCGCTGCACAGTGCATACGCAAGAATGACAGAGGAGTGCGCAGCATTAGTTTCTTTGGTGGTTTACGAACGGAACGGACGAGACCGCGGTTGTCGTATGTTCCCAAAAGGAAAAACAAATCTTAGCTGCAAATTTGATGGTTACGTGTACGTGCTTGACGAAGACCTTGGGTACAAGGCACTGCAGGAGGTGTGAAAAACGAAATGAGTGCAACCCCTGACTGAATACCGACCATTCACCAGATGATATTCACAAAATTGTTTCGAAAACAATGCCCCGTTGAAGTTACGCCCCGGATGTCTGCAGGGTTACGGTTCTTCGTGTGCGAGAAGAGATGAGGGCTCATGCGGCATGCTCAGGTGAGGCTCCCGTGTAGATTGTACAGCAGGTCACGGCTAGTGTAGCAGCGTCTTCGAGACAGCACGTATACTCAAGTAACGAAGCCTTGCGCCAGCTTGTGAGACGGAAGAGTAAAGCGGACTTGTCCACGCGAGCCTGCTCAGCAGCTCAACATGGAATGCGAGTTCAGGACCGAGATGGACAGAAGTACCTGCGTTGTGACTGCACATGCGGAGATGAAGCTCGTCTCCTAATCTTTTTTGTTTTACGGACGATAACCTGAAGACAACTGAGAGACGCTAAAATGTGGTTGGTGGATGTTAAGACCGTGTCGCCGCCCTTCGAACAGATGCAGTACACAATCCATGATTTTGTCCATCGTCGCGTGCATCCTCTCGTCTGCTACCACGTGACGAGACGAACCCAAGTGGCGTACGAGGTGCTCTCCGAAGAAGTGCTTAATTTCGCTGCAGACTTTAGACTTGCACTAAATCTGAAGATTGCGAGCACGAACTTTGAATTGACAGCAATCAACGCAGTTTGGTCACTTCTCCCGTCGTCGAACGTGCATGGTTGTAAGTTTCACCCGTGCCAGTCAATATGGAGGAGAGTACAGAAGTTAGGACTCACAGCGCTCTACAAAGCTGATGTGGATTGCTTTGCGGTTAAGGTGAGGCAGTTTGCCGCTTTTTTGTTCCTGCCAATTGAATAAGTGCGAGAGGCGTATACGCGTGGCTGAAACCACTCTTCTCACAAAAAAACAACTGCGTTGAGAAAAAAGAACACAAAATGCAATAAACAAGAACAAGAAAACGTCTCTTCTGCTTTTCAAGTAAACACCCCGGGGGGGGGGGGGGTATTAAACGTTATATTTTGTCATTTTCATTCGTTGGCGTTCTGCCAATTGAATTTTCGGCCTTTGTCATCTTTCGGCATTTTGATTTTTGCCGTTTTGTTTTTTCGGCTTTTTAATTTTTTGATGTTTCGATTTTCGGTGCTTCGATAATTCGGCATTTTAATTTTCGGCATTTTGGATGCCTCCTGGATAGAAAATGTATGTCACAAAAAGAAAAAGTTATAAAAATGTACGCAATATTTACGTTCAGAGCCTCATTTTTAGCTAGGAGCGATTTCGATCGCTTTCGTTCCGACAAGTCGATTCTCAAAGTAGAAGCATGTGTAGGAATCTCTGCCAACTCAAAATGAGTCTCGTCACGTAATTAATGCGCAAACTTTTCTTTCTTTCTTTTTGGTGGAAAAGGAGGGGGAGTGCGTTTATTTTGTGGCATACTTGTCATATCCAGTAACAGAAGAAAATGTTTCCAAGAGTTCTGTGTCACTTTAAAAGAAGCATTAACTATTCTGTATTCTTTTTTATTGTAGCTAGCAAGTCAGTAGTACTAAAATATTTCTCTTCGGGTTCAAAAAGTATGAAGCCGGCATTTGTTCCCTCTTGTTTTCACACGTCGTTGTCCTTCATTTTCTACCCTTCCTTCCGCAAGCGGATGCTTAGGCACACTCCATACTTCAAGTATACTTTCTGAGGAAATCAACAAATTAGATCAGGATTATTTCTCGGTGCTGGATAATTTGCTCGCTCTAGCCTGCAAAACGGAAACGCTTGTGAAAATGGCATTTCCGTTTTGACAGAATAGAAAAAAGTACAAACACCTTTCTGCGACACACCCTGGGTAAAAAGCATTACACTAATAGTACAATAACGGTGTGCTTCTATGAAGCACGTGGCAAAATAAGCTTAAACTATATTTTTAGTTTCCTAATAGTATATGAAACATATTTTAACATCAATACCTAAATGCCAGACAGTGCTCGAAGCGTGAACCACACCGCTACTATGTGAAGTACACTAAAACTACACTAAGAGTATAATTAAAATAGGCATGTATATACTAAACATATACTTCATGTGTATTTTTTGTTTTATGCAAGTAGAATGTTAGTATATTTAATTTGTATTGCTTTTTTCCCAAGGGAATGGTTTCTTGAAGAATCAAAAAGGTCGAGGAAACGTCACACGTACGTCACGATGACATAATCTTATGGGGAGAGAAGGATAACTCACGGTATCTCTGCCGTTTTATTCGCCCTCTAATGGCGCCTCTTTTTTTTAAATTATTTACTTTGTGTTGCTTATTTCAAACCTTTAATAACGTGAAATGTAACCATCCGAAAAACACGTCAGAACATATTTCTGGGCGAATACCGCTCAGCGATAATCTGATTATGCGGAACACTAATCTCATCGTGAACTTGACGAGCGAAACTTGCAGGAGAAGTTTTCGCCCTGAAAATTGCTCCAGTCTGGTTCAGGCCAAAGTTTTGTTAAGGTGCAGTTAAGTTTGTCAGCGGCAATTTATTCTCCAGTTTTCATTAACCTTCCCATAAACTTTGTACTACCTTGAAAGAAAAATATAAATAAACAAGTCAATTAATGGTTCTTGCATTTATTATAATTTTATAAGCGTTTCATTCATTTTCACACGCTGGCACGACTTCTTTTACGAGATCAGTAGTATTATGCTAACTAAAAAAGAATACGGCTTTTCAAGTTTTAGCTAAGACACGGCTTTTTTAAGCACTGAAGGCGCTATAGATACTAAGGTAGTTAGAGAAACTTCGGCTGCCGCTTTGAGGCCTCTAGAAGGATCATTTTAGAGTTCTTCCTACTATCTCCGACTAGCTTAATACTGTGCTAAGTAAAATTAACTTAAGTTCTATATCTCACACACAATGGACCTTTTCCACATACCGACGGCACCAGGCGGTGGCTGCACGAACTAAAAATCGAGGAAGGACCTACCTGCGCTACCAATCGATAATGGGAGCTACGCTACCAGTTTCTTCGCTCTCTGAGCTGCGACGCGTGCCCAACAAGAGCGGCATCCATGACGCCCACCCAAACGTCGTGTTTTTCTTACCGTCCATTTTCTTTCTTTTTTTGTGTGTGTGTAACACAGTTATATATATATGCTGCAATTACGTGTTCTACTCGCTGATCCACAGCCTCCTTCCGAATTTCCTCGATTTTTTGTGCCGACTTCCGCCGCTTGGCATCGGGAGCTCGCAAGTGCGCAGAACGCTTCTCGGAAAAGGTCCATTCCGCGATGCTGTAGAAATTGCATAACTGAATATACAGAAACAAAAAAACAACACATCATCATAAAATCCAAATTTAATCGCTTTTTTTTTTTTTAGGCTTCTCCTTCGTTTATACAGTTTTAGTTTTATTCATCGAAAGTTTGGCGTGCACTAATTAAGCCCTTTGGGGTCTGAAAATATCGCGCCCGTCGGGCGCGATGTCTCTCTAAATAGAAACTCTGCTGTGGTGTGCGTCTAGGGCGAAAAAGGCGACATGGGCTTCGAGGGACCCGTCGGGCCTCCTGGTAAAGATGGTGCCAAGGTAAGAGACTGCCGCTGACTCGGGATTTCGGACTATCTGTAGATCGGACGAGAACAACGTAAAAAGACGAATTACACACGAGCAACCTTCACTCATTCATTCATTTACCCTTAAAGGCCCCGAGGGGCATTACATAAGGGGGACCGGGGGGGGGGGGGGTCAATAGAGAAAGACACATACACAAGAAACATTATACAAAAATAAACAGCAAAAGGAAAAAAAAAACATTCCTGGACAAGCAGTGGCCACACAAAACATGATCTCAGTTACGTATTAATTATTGATGACACTGCATTTCTAAAAACATGTGGGTCACTGGTGTTAACTATGTTGTCAGGCAGATCATTTAATTATATTATGGCAAGTGGAATAAATGAGTTGTTAAAAGTGAAGGTGGAACCGGGGATGCGTCGTACACTAAGAGAGTTAAAATGGTGCCGATATGAACGATGGGGGTTGACCATATCATCGCAAAAAGAAAACAACAGCCGTTGTAGGTTTTTTTTCGTATTAGTCATAAAATTGCTTAAATATCATATTGGTCATTTTGTAGACTACTTCTGTATTTACAGTACGTCTCCTGAAAGCGATAAGGAAAGTATTGTAAAATTTTGTATTTTCTCATCTAGCAAAGAAAGTAGGCAGTGCAAGGTATGACCACATCCTATAATATAGCTCTACCAAGAAATGGAACTTCTTTTAGGTCGGCGAACTCACTAGAATGTCAGTCTGTGGGTACCTTCGAATTTTACTTGAAATGACGAACTGTAATTAGCATTTGGCAAGGCGCGTCGATCACTCTTTCTGTTGGTATCCACTCTCCCGTAAAACCGATTTGGGTCATGCTATTTGAATGGTGATATGAACACGAAGTTGTTGGGGATAGCGGATGATTGAGTACAGTAAACAAGTAGATGACAGCATTATTTTTTTTCTGCTTTGTCGCCCAAATCTCGGAATAAAAAAAACATTTTCAGTTCGGTACACTTAGGTTATCTCTAGTTTTCTCACACGCGCCGTATTGTGCTGGCGCGTCCATGCGATCAACCGAACAGGGCGAAGCAGGCAGGGATGGTACTGACGGTCTGAATGGAGCCAAAGGTGAACGAGGGGACCCTGGAGTCATCCACTACCAAGAGATCGATGGCAAGACTATAGTACATGAGGTAAGCTTCAGGTGCAATTGCGATACATTGTTGCCTACACAAGATATTCCTTGGAAATTACTCCTGCCGCAGCAGACATGCCTGCTATGGCGAGAGACGCACTGGCCGATATGACGGGATGGTTCTCCAATTTAGAAAGACTATAAAACATTTTAAAGCACGAACTCGATATTTTATCTCAACATGTCAACAACGTTACTCTTCCCGTGTACGGCGCAATAAAGCGAAACGAATACTGAACTATCAAGTTGTTTGTAAACGCCGTGGCAAGGCTTCCGAGCACAGTGAGCAACATCAATTGGCGGGCCTTGTGTTCGTAAAGTGGCACACAAGTACATACAATATTTGTATACGTGATAGGTGGATGGAATATTCACTTATAGGCTACCAAGCCTCAAATTCGCCACCGCTGATAAATTACCTACAGATCTTTAGGTCGCAGTACAACCACGCATCTCTCTGCGAGGCATCGCATCGTCGCAAACTGCTCCGCAGGCGTCTGCTCTGTGAGAGACTCAATACGGATAGAAACTGGGGAGAGGACGGAATGAGAGCACGCGGGGACGTCGGTGCACCAAGCTCTGATTCGAGTGATTTCTGGGTGGATGCAAAGCTAGCTGCCTTCGTCTCTCTACTCACTGTTCGAACGAGTTTGGACGGTGAGAGACAAAGGCAGCTGGCCTTTGCGTCCCACCATTCCAATCAGAGCTCGACTCTCCGACGTTTCCGCGCGCTTAATTCCCTCCTCTCCCTCATTTTCTCAGTGTATATGCTTTCAGTAGTGCAAGAAACCGCTTTGCTGAATCTATGTTCCACTTAGTGTAATGGTAAGCTGCAGTACAAAATATGTCGTAAAATATTCATGGATACAAGATATCGGTCGAGTTAACGACAATCAAGCTTTGGCATATCCTCTAGAGAAGGTGTTGCAGTGCATATGGCCGTTGTACGAAGAGCTTAGTATGTATACAAGGATCATAACCGATTTACGGTTATGGCCCTTGTAGAAAAGCAGCCAAGTCATTTTTGCAGACACAATGGAACAGCAACGGGATCTTCGAACTCTGCTTATGCGAGGCTGGTGCTGCACTATATGTTATATATGGCTCAACGGATAGCTCTTATATGCATGTCACTGTAGCGGAACTCATTCTTTTCATAGCAATGCACCGTCGCCCGAGTAAATATTGTGCTTCTACTCAAAGAAAAGGTCAATCGTTATTTTACGAAAGTCGTGATGACACTAGAATGCTCAATAACCATGAGACAAACAGAAATCTAACATCTTCCTCCTGACCTTCCAGAAAGGCGACAAAGGTGACAAAGGCCGCAGGGGCAAGAGAGGACCTCCGGGACCTCCGGGACCTCCCGGATTTGTCGGCGAGTTTGGACAAGTGGTGCGTATCATTTTACATTTGTTAAAAAAAATATTGAAAAACCTGCCCTCTTGATACGAGGCCAAAAATATCTCACGTCAGATATCATGCATTTAAATCCCAGTCCTGTCGATTTCGATAAGGAACGGTCGTTGCACCGTCGTTCATCCCAGTAATTGTAGTTTGATGCAGTAATGCCTGTTAAAACTCCCACCCTGGCCAAATTGATTATTTACAACAGAAACATGTCGAACGCAGGTATGAGGCAGAAGGCCTTCCTGCGGTCTAAAAGCTTTTGCAACCATCTTGACTTTGGAATGCGAAACGGACAAAGTACGAAGCGCCGCGTTGGCGAGAAAAGAAGGCCGAAGAGACGCGCTTCGGCCACTCTCTCAATTAGATGTCTGTATCGGGCCCTACATTGAGCATGCTCGGCGACAGTCATTGGTGTAAATGAATAACGAAATGAAAGTGAATTGGTTGAGAATTAAAGATTGCTAAATGTCTGCCAAAGTACATCTGTTGTGGCGACACAATAAGCAATATAACTAGTCAAATGGTCCGCGTCCTAAAGTAAGTCTCGTTTCGAGCCGAACAAGTTATATGATTCACAAGTTTTTTCATGATTAGCAAAAGTCGACACTGATACTGCCTTATGTTTAAAAAAGAAATGTGCTTGTCTTTCCAGCATGGTAAGAACTCCAACTACTCAAATTGATAGGAAGTGCGTCGCCTATGTTGAAGCCGCTGTGCCCCCAAAGTGCAAGACGTACTTTCGCCAGTTGCGGCGAATTTACAATACCAAATTGTAGTTCGCATTTTTGAACCAATAACTCTGTTGGGTTCTCAGGTACAGATTTTCCGGAGAAATAATAAGAAAGACTTTCAGATTGCTTGGCTTAGGTTACTTTTCTCAAGAAATGCAACCCTTGTTTCGTGGAGATACAAATTACTATCGCACAAACTGTGCCGAACATGGCAGGAAAATGCATTTCGTCGCCAAAACTTTCATTCATCTACCCCCGATATCAATTAGATATATAGGAACAACCCTTCTGAAAATCGCCAAACCGCGAGGAGACTTTACGTGTTCGTTTCGCTCCCACTTGAATCTTGAGGCTAGTAAATGAATTCAAAGCACCATCTCTACAACCATTCACGCCTTTCTGACTTATTCTGACATTCACATAGGACTGCATTCTGATTAGATAAGTGTGTGTTTTTTTCCTGTTTACCGCGCAGTAGACAGAGCTGAAGGCGTGGGGCCTGACGTTCACATAGGACTGCATTCTGATTAGATAAGGCAAATAAATCCCGTTGTTGTTTTTGCTTCGTCAGATGAGCCACGGTTTGCCGGGTCCTAAGGGTGAACCTGGAGAGTCCATAAAGGGCAGTAAGGGAGACGCTGGTCCGCCAGGACCGCCTGGATCCACTAGCTACATCGGGAGCGTGAGTGCATCTGTACTTGTGGTTTCCACACTTTAGAAGAGGTGTCGTGTGCACCATGTGCATCTGAAATATAAGCTATTTAAACAATGGAGGGTAAGGAAAACGAGTGACAACACAACACGAACATCTAACTTGGAGATTCATGTTGTGTTGTAACGTGACACGACGTCCGACGGGTCGTACGACGCACCGTAGATATGACCGAATCCGATCAAGCCCCGGACAATCGAGGCATCAAATTCGTTTACGTGACGCCGTGATTGGCCGGTGCTTGGTTGGATTCGGCAATCTTTACCACGCGCCGTTTAACCCGTGGGATGTTCCGTCGTGCATGTGCTAGATCCAAAAAGCTAGAGCGAATAATATAAAACCTATATTATCTCAGATCTAGTCATATTGAAAGATTGAATTTAGAATACGTAATGGTAAAGCGTTCAATGGCACTGGTCGAGTTACTCTACACTCTTAGAAATGCCCGTGGCAGATCTTTTGGAAATGATACCTGCATTAGTGCCCCTTTCCTGGCACTGACAGAGGGGTATTCATATATCTGCAGAACGTTTGAGTCATGCACCCTTGAGGGTTGAGAGTCTTATCTTCACTATTTTCTTAGAGCACGGTTTTTTTTTATGTATCTGTTTTGCTCTATTTTATTATTCAGTTGAAAGTGACGTATTCTGTCCCCTTCGGTTTTCTTTTGTTCGTGGTTTTTAGCGTAAAGGTAATGATAAACAACCTCAACTAACCATGTTGATGCAATGAATCTGCATGGGGCAATAAATCTTACATCATGTTGAGTCAAGACAAATGTGAAAATATATGTTTGAATGTATGACTGATATTACGGACATTTCTTTCAGGACGGCCTTACCTATGTAACAAGTGAGTACAGCTCTGCTCTTAATGTATTGTTAATTAAACTTAATAACATTAAAATAAAATTTAAAAAAACGCAAAAGTTACTTAAATTTAAGGTGAATTTTATGATCCTGTATTTGTATCCAGAGTTGATACATTGAAAACAAAATGCGATGGGGAGGTAGGATATCACATCTTCATTGGTAAAGAAAGAGCATACTTTGCATTATCCGTACCTTCAAATTATGTGGCATTTAATTGGCATATAATAATCTTTCTTTTGCGTGCCCCAAAGTAACCATGACGATCTTCTCCATGATACACCAACACAAAAACAAAAAGATGGGAAACAAAACTCCCAAAACTCTAACATACAAATAATAATACACACAAAGCGTACACGATAAAATACATAATGTCGTGTAATATTATGCCTTTTTTATATTAATCAGAAAAAAACTATGAAAGGGTTGAAGAAAATTCTAAAGAAATATATCATCGTTTACTTATAAATGCATTCCCAAAATGAAAATGCGGCACTATATTTTCTTATTTCTCTGCAAGAATAAATACATACGAGCTTGACGCGGTGTAGATAATTTGTAGTTATAATTTGTAGCACTGTCGGGGTCTCTGCGCATCTCCAGGCAGTGGCACCGATAGTGCCGGGAGATGCGCCAAGCCCAAATGAAGTTTTAGACCTTCTTCTGGCCTTATTCAGCAGTACATCTCTATTTTTCCGCCCGCCGTGTCCTAGGACGATCATAATGGCTGACGAGTGAGGGGAAGCAAAAAATAGAGATAAAAGAGTGCGCGGCTGCGGAAGAGGAGGAGGGAGGGAGGGAAGGGGGGATGCATACTTTCAGACCACAGCGGAGCCTACGAGCCGATGGTCTCAATCAAGGAACGCCAGAAGCACAGCGTCACTGCCATCAGTCAGCGTTTTTCGTTGGGTGTATTCTTTGCGGCTAATCCAATCACATTTAGAATCTGTACTGTGACAGTGAGCTTTAAGTCTGTGTCTATGGATATGCGTGTATTTTAGTCTTCGTCTGCGCTCGGACATGCCATTAGACCGAGTGTAAAAATTCCGCCTTCTATCATGGGACGATCATAATAGTAACAACTCCGAAAAAGCAAAAAAAAGATATATATATATATATATATATATATATATATATATATATATATATATATATATATATATATATATATATATATATATATATATATATATATGTAATATGGGCGGTTTCATTTGGATTCAAGGCAACGGGTGGCAGTCGTACTTTTTATTTTGCTTCAATTTTTTTATATTTTGTGGCATAAATCCTAAAAAGAACAATCCTTTTTATTTTAATGTCCTGACATGTTTAGTTTCTCAGAAAAAAATCGCAAAGAAGAGGGAAAGAACGACAAGGTTTTGACGATTGTCGTGTGTGGCGTTTTTGAATCACTCTCGATCTCAAAGTATTCAAAAGAGAGCGTCTATATTTTTTAAGTGTGATATATATGCAAGTAGGTAAGACGATATTATAACTAATATTTATTATTTGTCGCTCCGATTTTTGTAAAAATCCCCAAACACGCCTACACGAACAACTGTGACCTAAATTGAGCAGCTTTTTTTTTTTTTGAGTCGACTATGTTTAGTATTGCTTTCAAAAACATACCACATGTAGAACCTTTCATTGCCTTCCAAATTAATCGAAGTTTGTGTTTTTATCATGTAGGAGTATTGAGAAATAAATTATGAAACAGAGAGGGTTTTCACTTTTCGTTCAATTTCAGTACGCTGTATATATAAAAAAAAACATTTTTAATTTGTTTCTTTTTCTCACGTCGCGTTCTCTTCACACCCTTTTTTTGGCCAGAATATATTCCGTTAGAAATATTTGCCTTGGTTTTGAGTTTTAAGCCTCTAAATATGCTAAAAAAGGGCAAATACCGATGGTGGGTTTTGACAATTTTCGTGTGTGGCATTTCTGAACCACTCTCAATCTCAAAGTATTCAAAGAAGAGCTTCTATATTTCTTATTGTGATCTATATGCAAGTCGGTAAAACGAAATTCTAACTACTATTTATTATTCGTCGACACAAATTTTGTAAAAATCCCCAAACATGCCTCCGCGAACAACTGTGACCTAAACTGCGGATTTTTTTGTTAGGCGACTATGTTTAGTTTTGTTTTTAAAATAATACCACGAGTAGAACCTTTCATTGCCTTCCACATTATGTAAAGTTGGTGTCTTAATCACGTGTCAGTACTGAGAAATAAATTATGAAACATGAAACGCCAGTAAAAAAAAATGCCGCAACGTTATTTTTTTGCGTGTTTTGTTTTATTATTTTAGTAAGGCTTTGTTTACATGTCTCCCTTTTTCGTTTAGGAGGCCAAAACGGAGAACCCGGTCTAAGAGGGCCCATCGGACCTCCCGGAGAGAGGGGCCCCATGGGATTCCCAGGGCACAAGGTGAGGGAATTCGTGCACATTGTTAATTTCCAAACTTGAGTGAGTCAAATATATTGCGCCGATTAAATTTCTACCAACAAGTCTAACAACAATATTATGGGTATTTTATTGAATATTCAAGAGTCGTTATGCAACCGAGCATGAAAATGACTTCAGAGAGACAAACCAACCTCATGTTAAATGTATCATAGCGTTTTTATTTATTTTTTTATCTTTTTTTATAACAGCACTTACGCGTTTCATTTTGATTGCAGGGGGTTTATTACGGTAGTAGAAAACTAAATTTCCTATTCTTCGAGCCATCAAGAAACTGGCTCTTCATCGCCCGGTAAATTTTTCGCCGTCAATACGTTATTCAACTTTACACTCAGAAACGATCCACTCTGAAAAAAAGCCCATGCGTCTACTTTCCTGGACAACACTCGGAGAGCCAATCACCGCCACTTACGGAGGCAGCTCAGCGAATGACGATGCCGAAACATATGTTTAGACCAAAAAACGCAGTCTGAGTTGTGACATTAAGCAATGCAAGCGTGACGTTTTGCATTGCTTAATGTCACAACTCAGACAGCGTTTTTTGGCGTAAACATATGTTTCGGCATCGTCATTCGCTGAGCTGCCTCCGTAAGTTGTGGTGATTGGCTCTCCGAGTGTTGTGCGGGAAAGTAGACGCACGGGCATTTTTTAGAGTGTACACGTGGTAGGCGAGACTGAACACGATCATTCCGACTAACAAGGACCAGCGTTTTAGAGGTTTTTTTTTTCTTTTTTAATACAAGTTGGATTTTTTATGAGTTAAATATAATTTTATGGTAGTCATTACTGCAAATAAACAGTAGTCATGGATCAGGCACGTAGCCAGGATTTTGTTTCGGGGGGGGCGGGGGGGGGGGGGGGCCGCCCATGACAAAATGTTGTATGAGGGGGAGGGAGCAGAGGAGGTCCCAGCAAAATTGAAGATTTCGGGGGAAGGGGGGGGCGGCTCCATGGGCCACCCCCCTGGATACGTGCCTGTCATGGGTTACACTAGTCATGAAGACACCTCAGTTGCTCCTTTCTCCTTGAATGTGGTAGAAAAAATTTCGTATTTTTACATTAGAGTCTTATATCACGCATAGAGCAGAGCAATATTTCGTACTATTAAGAAAGTATAAGAATAAATAACTTAACTGGAGAAACAGGGGATCACGTTTAATAAAATCTAATGAAATAAAAAAATTTGACGAGTTGCAAATCACTACACTCGTGAGGTAATCACAGAAAACTCAGTTCACCTTTTAGGCATGGACAAGTTCAAGTAATTTGTTTCGCAAGTCGTCGAATAATCTAAGCTTTGACTGCAACTAAGTGTAACTGCAACGATTTACCCCTTTTCATTCACGTTATTCCCGAATAGGGGGCATGTTCTTTTGCCGCGGTTTGGGACGTTCGAGCAAGTAAAGGATAGAATACATGTGCGAAAAACCAACAGAAACTAGCAAAAATTCGAAAAACGCTAAAAATAATTGCATTTTTAAGCTTTATTGTACGAAAATCGCAAATACGTTTTCTTACAAAACCATATATGCGAGTGAGGTGCACTAAATATACTTGCTTTTCGAAAATAGAGTAGAACAATTTGCGCATGCTCTGAATTGTGTCAGTATTTTGGTTGGTTTTTAGGAAATGAAAACGCCATGCGGAGGTTGCTAGCAAGGCGTATTTTACATATGTTAGTGAGCAATGTTCATTGCCCATCCGGTGCTGCGCTAAATATTTTTGAAGAGAAAACGGCAAACAAACCTACTGCTCATGTTGCGTTCTGCATTAGAAACATAGCAAACAATGTGAATGAGAAATCGCGATATGCGCCGATAGCGTTGTGACGTGAAGACACATTCTATGTTCCGTAAGTCGCTGGGCTCTGTCGATTGCGATGATTGGCCATCTGCACGTGCTCTGCTGGAAAGTAAACTCCAATGCTTTGCTCATATACAGCGCGCATATGTTATTGAAGTAAATACGATCTATTCCATTAATTTTGTCCCTGTCTGCTTTGATCCAGGGTGACAAGGGAGAGAGTGGTCCACCTGGACCCCCGGGCCCAATCAGCTTTAGCGCTGGCTCCTCCTACGCTAATGTCCGTGGACCAAAGGTGAGATTAACTTTTTGTATACTTCGCTTCGCATAGTGAACCACGAGATGGTAAGTAAAAGGCTAGAAGTGTGATTTCTTGGCGCCTCACGGTCGAACCCGGCTCATGGATGAGACATGAGCACTATACACTTTAAGAAATGTCTGCGCGTCTACTTACCCGCAAAACACTCAAAGAGCCAATCTCAGCGGCCTACGAAATCCTCTCAGTGAATGATGGGGCGGAACATCCGTTTAGACCTAAAAATGAAGTCTGCGCACATTAGGCTATGCAAAACGTCATGCTTGCATTGCGTAATGCCACAGTGCAGACTTCATTTTTAGGTCTAAACGGATGTTCCGCCCCATCATTCACTGAGATGATTTCGTAGGTCGCTGAGATTGGCTCTTCGAGTGTTTTGCGGGTAAGTAGACGCGCAGGCATTTCTTAGAGTGTACTTCGCTGGTTGACTGGCGTGCGCGCGGTTACAGTCAATTCGTAGGCAAATATTCGGGGCCGATTAGGGAAGTTGTGAAAATCGCCTATTACTAATAATGTATGAATAACAGCACGTGATCCAAGTACTACCAACTCATTGCGCGTGGGCTGTGATGAACATTGGCGGCACTGAAATGTCTAGTTCATGACACGAGCTAAAGAGGTTAACTCTGCTCGAGAATCCTCGGTGTTTTCTCTATTTGCTAGTGAGCGCGGAGCTCAATCTTTATGGTTATTATGAACATCATGAATTACGGCTAAACGATATTCGGCGAAACTCCCCAAAAAACTTTAATGACCGCTTTAAGTGGAATATGTTCAACCGTTGGAAGCCAGATTTAAAAGCACCCTTTAGATGTCACACCGCCGTGTTATGGGATTTCACCACTTGTTTACCCCATAGTGTTGCGACTGTCAATAATGCCGTGCGCAAACCGTGCTGGTCATTCATGTGGTGCTGAGACACTGTCCAAGGAAGACTCAAGCTTTAAGTTTCTTATTTTATAGCTTCCGCGTTTCAATTTAAAGATAACGGGCAACGCTAAGCAACGAAGAAGCATTTCATTCGTAACGAATAACAGCGGAATACGTTATTTCCGTGACAAAAGTGGATGATTCGATCAATACATTAAAATTAATTTAAATAACTATAGTCTGTTGCAACATAAGATATGTGGGAGCTTTGCCTCCAGTTTCCCCGAACGGGAAAACGCCACCCACAGTTGCTTGGATATCAGCGTTATATATGCTATTTCAAGGAAAGCTGAAGCACGTTTCACAAATTCTGAGTTAGGAGTGGACTGCTATAGCTTTTTGACCCGTGGATTCAGTTATCGGATTTATCTTGGGCAGAAGTAAACGTAAACCGCATTTATTTTAAAAATACGTGCAGCGATTGCTGCCGGGCAAGCGGCGATCCTTTCTGCCGTCTGTTATCTGTCCAAAGCGTCATCACCTCATTGATGGCATCCCCGAGCCAGCTTAGTGGCGAGCAAGGGTCACCTGAGCCCGCTGATAACGCCACTTTTGCTAGTTTTTTTTCTTCTTTATCTCGCGGATTCCTACCGCCGGCGCGCCGCAAAGGGCGGGTCTACGTCGGAATTTTAGTTGACTATTACGACGCTCTCACCAATAAAGTCGAAGTCAAAGTTAAGAGAGATAATTTTTAAGGTGTCTGCATTACAACTTTTACTGCTTGTTCGAATTCAAGGCCCTCTTCATTTCTCTTCAATAAACCATGCTCAAAACCCCAACGAGCAACATTGGTGGTAAACACTTTCTGGAAACAAGGCCTTTGATTGGATCCAAGTCGTCACCGAACACTGACGCGGCACCCGTGTCCAATACATGATCAGTGTGCGTGCCCAAAGGACAATGGCGGACTTGGATAATTGATGCAGCAACTACTAGATGGCGTGCACTTTTGAAAATGGTCTATTGTCCAATGAATTGTGTTCAAGAGCTACCACTGAGCAGTGCAGTGTGTCCTAAAAAGAATCTAAAGTTGTTTTTTTTTCACCGCAAAAATAAACTGCGCATCGCCGAACGCTCATTCTCCGCCCAAATGTAGCGCTAGCGGTTGGAACCGGATGTCAAAGTTTTTGAGAACTAACCGTTATCTCATTCAAAAGTTATAAGTGATTTTTTGAAATTTCCATTGGAAAAATGGCGGCCGACGGATCTCACGAATACACGGAGCTGAATGGCGCCAATTACCAAAGACGGGCCTCATTTCCCCGCTCAAGTTTTCAGAAAATCAAATATAATAAGAAAACGGTTAGCTTTGAAACCCTGGCATCTGGTTGTACCCCTAACCCTTCATTTGGGCGGACAGTGAGCAGTCGGCGATGCGCAGTTTATTTACGCAAAAAAAAAAACATTATTTTTTTGTTTATTTTTTGGGAAACTTTATTAGAAGAGGACTATTGGCGCGTCAGAATTTCTATGCGCGGGCGGTGCTTTGCATTTCGTGGGCGTGGCATCTCCTGTGCATCGTATATCGTAACACAGTATAGATGCATATAAGCATGACAGTAGCAAGTGTCCCTATTCTAATTTCGTAGGGGGAACAAGGACTGCCTGGACCACCCGGACCTCCCGGAATCAGCCAGTGGGTGGACACGTCCAATAGCATCAGCACGAGGGGTAGGGCACGATTCCTCCCCGTGGCACACGTTCTAACGCAGTCGAGGGGCTCGGATGGCAGGCGTAGGTGTATGAGGTGTCCACAATGGATCTTGACGCTGTAAAACGAGTCGGAACACTCGGCGCCTGCGCATAGAAAGTTCAAACTTTTATCGACCACGTGTTTAGGTGGTGGACTTTGCCTAATAAAATTTCCAAGTGTAGCTTCTTTCCTGCGAAAAATTAGACCAACAGACTTTCCAGGGTCAGCGGCGGGCGCGTTTGTAGACGACCGAGTATGTGACGTTTGTAGCTTGTTTCGCCAACTTCCGCTATCGAAAGATGGCGTAAGCTTTAGAAAGATAATACGTGATGGCATTGGTGGTTTTAATATTAGTTCCCAATAATATTTATCTGGTAATATGATTCACAAGGTGCAATTTTACCCACGGTATTGCTGTTGCGATGTCGCTCGTGCAGCATAAAAAGCATAGTGGAAGCTGTAGTACTCGACACCGCGACTGCAAAATCAGAAGCAAAATCGCACCTTGTGAACCAGGCTGAACACAGCGCTTTCACAACCATATTTGTCGCAATAAGATGACCGGAGTTGGCCGCACCGTGACGCTTTTAAATTGTCAGGGACTATCTTCAAATAGTGTGCTTCGTCTTTGGCCAGTGGATGCCTACTTCAATAGCAAATAACAGACACCAACGCGTTTACTCTGCCCGAAGCCCTTGCACTCGCAGAGAACGCTCACAGAACGGCACTCCATAGCCCTCTCACGGAATTCCTGGCTGCTGTCCACGCAGGAGGGCAGATCCTCTCTGGACCTCCCGGTCCTCCCGGCCCGCCAGGACCCCCAGGACCTCCCGGCACCGGAGGAACTCTCCCGCCCAAAAACACGGCTCCTCCGCCTTCCATCGTCCCGGGGGTAAACACCGAGCACGTCTCTACTCTGTTTCAGCTGACGATGCATACGGAAACGGACGTTTTGAACCCACGAATGTAACGCGGCACACTACGCGCCCCGCGCGTCCCTATGTCCCTCCCCAAGGTCACGTGACGTTCATAATTGGTACTGAGTTGGCGTCAACGAATTGTAGCGTGCCCTGCCGTCCGTCGTAATGGGAAACGGAGTATAATATATTCGTCTTCCTTCTTCGGCCTTCTTATCTGCTGATGTTGCAATCGCATTGGCTGCGGAGTGATAAGAGCACGCTTGGGACTCGTGAGCTTTCGGCGACTACATAACTATCGTTCTCCGTAGACGTAATGCGAAGTCATCGTCGAATGAGGTGACTCTGCAAGCACGAGCTCTTAGCTTTCTCTGGTTCTTCTGCTGAAAACACGCGCATGGTGATTTGTTGTTTTTTTTAACCATTTTCTTACGCTTAGATTTTTCTCCGGTCGGTACAGGGGAGGATGGTTGTGCATGTGTTTAGAAATTATGAGCGCAGGCTTGTAATTTGTACCCAAAAGATTCTCCTCGAGTTTACGCTTTACGACATATATTTCACGCGGAGCACGCGTAGAGCGAGACACTGAGCTCCAAGCTGAAAACCTCGCGAATTGAGTAGCGTATTTTGCGGTTCGCAGGGGCAAGTTTGGGCTCAAAAATAAGCGTTTGCTTAGATAGTCCGCACGCCGCGCAGTCCGCACCTGGAGCGCTTAGTGGACACGAAAATCTTCTCGTACACAGAAAATTTTGACAAATGTGTGATTTCTTTGCTCACAGAGGTGCTCATAGAAAAATCATCATTGACATACTCTTTCAATCACAAGCTCGTCACGTCACGTCATAATAAACAATCTTGAAGAAGAAAATTCCTGCATAGTGTGCACTGCATAAATTTCAACTTTGAAACATGTATAGTACGCGGACTATCGTCCGAGACACGCAAACTTAAAATGCATGTTTACAAAAAGAAACGGCATTTTCTTACATTTCTCGTTTGTTGGGACAATGAAGATGTGCTCGCACATCTTTAGTCCAGACACAGAATTTTCATTTTTAAGGGTGGATGGGGTGGTTTGAGGGGTGGAGGGGGGGGGGGTACACGAGGTGGTGCGGGCGATGATGACAGGTTTTAAGAATTAATGTCATTACTTCCGTAAACAGTAGTTGAAACAAAATACTGTTTTTCAGTTACTAAGTTATTGCGCTGGTTATGTAGAGGGGCTGAAATATAGTCAGATGAGATGTTTACCGTATTTACTCGAGTAATAGCCACACTATTTATGAACAAGGCCCTAGCGTCTACTTTCCCACTGAACACATATACAGCCAATCATCGCGTTGCGCATAAATAACATAGCGAATAACCAGATCGAGAAGACGATTTTCCATACAAATGCAATCTTCACAGATGGTATCTGTGAAGATAAATACGGTATTTTATTAAAAGGCGCCTCAATATTTGTTAAATCAATTATTAACATCAATACGCAACTGCACGCCCAATTTCGCAAATATGCATGGCTGGTCGTGCCGTGACGTCACATTAGGTATCGTAACGTCAACGTCGCGGGCGTTGCCTTATTCCCGGTATTGATCAACATGGTTGACGGTACGTACAAAGATAATCCTTGAAGAACTGAGCTTCCCTCAATACCGTTAATCTTGTTTTCCTCAGAACGAGGTTGTTTTACTGAGACAGCAGTCAAGAGTTATCGTGGCTCTTTTCGCATGATCTTACGTCAGAGCTTCCGTTGTAGCCAATGGAAACGCCGTGTTTTCCGGGCGCAATCTGGGCAGTTGGGCTCTGTTTAAAATTGAATTACTTGTGCGGAGGAGGATAGGAAGTTCAGATATTGTGAAAAAGGTATTCCTGAAAGCAATGACAGTATGATTTAGTTGTTTTCTGAAAGACATATGTACCGGACAGTCCTTTTAAATATACCAAGAAATGAAATATTGTTGAAATACAATAAAAGAAACCTTTGGAGACATTTAGTTAAAATTACATATTACCTGAGGTCACCTATTCCTTTAGAGCCACAAAATCTATTTGACAAGCTTCCAACGTTTCTGATGCAATGGCTACAGCGCATTCATATCGAGATACGTTCTGCACCTTTTAACATTGGAATGGTACAAATTGAGTGTTCGCCGATGTTAGCTCGTATATTTGACCTTTGGCATATAAATACCTTTTTAACGCCAATTACGTCAAGGAAATTCGTTTGTTCATCGTTACTATATAGAAATACTAGGACCCTCGTAATTTTGCGGTAAAACTGTTTTCTTCTATTTTTTTATTATAACGCACGCAGGCCGTGACCTTCAAGAACATGGACTCCCTCTTGCGAATGTCCGACATCAGTCCGCTGGGGACGCAGGCATTCGTGCTTGACGAAGAGGCGCTGCTCGTACGAGTCAGCAGCGGCTGGCAATACGTGGCTGTGAGTTTAACCCCAGGGTGACACTCCCAAAACTGTCGCTGCCTTCTTGCCCCTTTGCCCCGATTGCTCATTCACCAACCGTGTTTCTGTTCCAGCTTGGATCTCTGGTACAGCTGCCCAAGAAGACCACCACGGTAAGCCTGAACGGACCCTTTGCAGAAGTTCCTCATTTCACCCTCTATGCGTCATTCTGTCTTCAATGAGTCACGTGACCGCTTCCTCAAACGCTAAGTAATAATCATATGTACGTCACTGACATCTGAAGAAATGCAGGGCGTGACTCATGATGTTCCCGCTTTTTATGTTACATGTTACAAGACATGTTATACAAGACTGCTCCTATCGTTATAAACTTTTTTTTTAAATAATTTTCAGCTCGACTTAATGATAATAAAAAAAACTGTTTCTTTAATAGCATGGCGAGGATTATACGGGCTTGAAAAGTTCTAATGCGAGGAAAAATGGACTGACGCTCCCAGGGACCACACGCAGCCAGCGCACTCGCATTCCACACTCGACTCTCGCGAACCACGCCGCGGCCATCCGTAAACAGTAGTGCCACTAAATGAGCTACGCTTCAGAATAACGACACTTGCCCATATTGTGGGTTAAAATCATGGCGGCCAGTTATCTGCAGCGTTATCTGAAATCACAGGAAACGCTTTTCCGTCCTCCATGAATGTTTAAACAGTTCGCGACAGAGCAAAGCAATATTACATGAGCTTCCTGACACCGAATCTTTAACTGAGGAAGCCGCACTTTTAAATCATGACGATCAGCAGCTGCGTCTGCTCTGCACAAGCACCAAAATTGCGGCGCCCTCAAGAATGTCGGGGAACAGAGTGCCCATACTCTAAGCGCAGCTCGTTTCGTGGGTCTAGTAACCAGATTTCGCAGGTTGCCTTCTTGGGGACGAATGTTCGCTGCTTCTTGCGCTTTAAGTTGAACCCCGGGTCGCTCTTGGTTCTCAAATAGACCGATTTCCCCAAGCGTTCGGCGTATGCGCGAAGCCGGCACAACTTTACTTCACAGGAGGCAAGCGGTATTGCCCGAGATGGCTCGTGTTGTCTCGTATACTCTCACATGCAGAGCTCCAGCTAGGCCTTTGCACGTGCATAAATACTACAGTTCACTCGACGCATCGCAGCAGCGGTGGCGTAGCTAAAGCCCCTTGATGTTTTAAATGTAGCGCCAGGTGCGTCGATGCACGAGGCACGTGCAACGCGCAGCCCTTGGGAAGATCATGGCGGCGCATCGCAGCACTGAACTAGATTTCAGACGTCATATTCTTCCCAGAACTGGCGCGCGGCAGGTGTCTCGAGCATTTCCACAACAATGAGTGGCGCCACTTTTCCCAGGATAGAGGGGCTTTAGGCGTAGCTAGGCGTAGCCAAACTGGCTGGTGAGATCGGTCTATATGAGGGTATTCACTGGACGCCATATTTGAGGGCGCTGTTTAGAGCGCAGGCTCAGAACGAGTTCACATTGATAGGCTGCTAAGACTGACAATCTTAATGGTGTGGAATGCACGTTGCAAAAGAACTGTGGAAGCTCGCCATCGGCACGCGCTCAGCAGTTGCGCACACAGCTATGGCCGCCAGTGAGTACTTCTTCGTGAACAAGTGAACGGAGGAACACGTGCTATCGCACGTGATCCACCACGATCATAAAAGTCTCTTCCACAAAGGGACCTTTATGATCGGCGGCGAATCAGTTCACAATCCTCCGCACCTGGTGTGGGCTCGCGACCCATGAGCGCTGGCTGATCCGCCGATTCCAAAGGGACTTATGTTAAAGGTACCTTTATGGTGACCGTGTGAATGGGCTATTATAAACTTCTGATCCCCAAGATCCCGGCGATTCGGAGTCTTGTCTGAACATCGGTGTAAGTTACGTAAAAAAATAAAGGAAGAATGCTTTGGGTATGCGGGTATACAATCATATAACACAAAAAACGACATACACAAGCAATAGAGAGTTTTAGTAGATCGTTCCGATGACTCCGATAACGATACCGGATACTCTGCCTCCGCCTTTGCGCTTACATATATAGTATCGTTATCGGGGGTATCGGAGGTATCGGAACGATCTACTAACTCTCTAATAAAAAAGCGTCATACTTTTTTATTTCTAATACATGTTTTCTTTTTTTTCTCTCGACTGGCGTTAAAGCAACATGCTCAGATTAGTGATTTGGGCGACCCACCTTGTACATCTCTACCATTTTCTTCGCATTCTTTTCTTTCTCAAGCAATATTCTACACAAGACTGACTACCAAGACAAATAAAGCTAAACCACCTATATGCACTAACTTTTGCCTTTCTCTTTTTTTTTTTCCCTTGTCCATGTTTTCAAGACAACAACGACAACATCGCCAATGTTGTCTCCTGATAGTCTGCGACTTGATGGATCTGCACCAAAGGTAAGAAAGTTTATAGCTTATTCAATATTCATTACTATACATCTTGTAATCTTATATAATTTTCTAATGTATAACAACATTTTAAATTTACGCTGCCTGGACTCAGATCAAAAGAAAGGTAAGTTAGTCTCCACCATTCGGTCCAGTTTTTTTTTATTTATTTAAACTAACTATCGCGTTCCTTTTCTTTACGCTAACTCCTTATTGGTAGAGAAGTGATCACATACGGAGAAACTGCTTAAAGTGCTGTGGATAAACGAAGTTGGAGAGCACCGAGTTTCGGGCGAAACTTATTTTTAGCTTTCCGTTCGCGAAACGTAGAACTCGCTCTTTTGTTTGATGATCTGGAAGCTTCTAGTCTCTTTCAATGGTGTGTGCCATAGTTGGATATTGTGTAATTCTATATTTTTGAGAATGATTTGGTTTGAAGCAGCCGTCGACAAGAAGACAATGCGATGCAGCGCGTGTGCGCTTCCGAGCTGCCACAGCAAGGGGTCACCGCGGTCACCACCGATGCACCGCCGCACGCCGCCCATCTCTCGCAAGAAAGACGGCCCCTTCCCGCAATACTTAAATTCAAAGAGACGGACCATTGCGATACTCTGCTCCGATAGCGGAGCATGAACAGTTGCTCTAATCTGACGCAAAACCGAACCATGCAGACACCAAAGACTCTTTGTTTTCAAGGGAGAGCTATATCCAGTAATTCCTATTTATAGATGGTCCTATGTTCAAGGTGAAAACGTAATTCACATTTTTTATGTTAAAAGTTAGTGCCTCGTCCTCGAACAAGATTATTCAATATATTCCAAAGAAAGGCACACAGCAGGCTTCAAAGTAAAATTGTACCTTCGTGTGGAAGTAACAACACTCTAGGCTGCTTACAATGTAACACTTACCGGTATTCTTATCGCCATCTCCCGGTATTCTTATGGCGAAAGTGACGTCACAGCTCACAATAAACTGTAGTGAGTCTACGGGTCAGCCGAGTCGATCGCCTATTACGAATACGCTCAAGGCTTTCGTTTTACAGTCACGTCAACAAATTGTCGACCGTAAACATGCTACTTTCCTCAACCGCATGAATCGACCAGATGTTTGAAATGAGCCTGTGGGAATCTATTTACGTGCATCTTTTTTATTCGATTATCACTTAAAACAGAATGGCAGTTCGTTTATACGGAGGTCAACAGGAACGTGAAATCACATCGCTGTATCAGTATTTCGTTCCATGTATAATCTTGTTTCTAAAATTAGCGCCGCAGCAGTGTGTAAAAGAACGCACTGCTTCAAGTGCCAAGCAACAGTTGCAGATGAGCGGACGAAAGCGTCGGCAAAGCGCCGCGCAGCGGCGTTACCGTGACGGCCGCCGTTCGTTAGGGGCAACATTAGCAGTTATTTTTACGTTCGAATAATGAGTCACGTCAGTTCCGTATAAAAATACGCTTCTTAAATATATCTCTTTTGCAACAAAATAATCAATTAAATAGCTGAATATTGAAAAAAAAGTAGTCCTTAGTCGTTTAGACAGCAGGATCGTTTATGGTTTGCCAGAGTATGGCGACATCGTTACCCACTGTAGATGATAAATATAGCCAGTGCAGTACGACTGCAAGCCAGGGGCATTCGACGTGCATCACGCAGTAGTGATACACGACCGCAACCAGGTATGATGTTCATCTAGATCGAAACGGGCAGGGGTAAGGATTGAACCAATAACATCTAGAAGACAAGACCTGGGCCATGGAGGTAGGAAGCTTCAGGACGCGATGCGACGCCACCAGAGATGAAGCCAGAAGTATGAAGGGACACGCCCCCAACGATGTCAAACAACCACCGGCACCCGAGGGTGACCAAAAGAGCTGTGGTTCTGCTCATCATTGGGGGCAAGTCCCTCCACACTTCTGGCTTCACCTTTGGTGGCGTCATGTCGCTTCCAGAAGCTTCTACCTCCATGACCTGGGCCTTCCAAACGTCATCAGCAGCGGATCCACGCGGCGACGCCTACCTTGCGTCAGCATCATCGACAGCGCGTGTTGCAGCGTCCCACAACGTGTGCGACCTTAGCACGCGGCGACGCCAAGACGGACGCATGTGCCGCTTTGCGGCGACTCTCGTCGAGCTTCGACGTGTTTGCCGCTAGGGGCGGGTCGGGTGATCCACTAACGATTACGTGGTGCACAAACATTGTCGTCTAGGTAAAAGTGATTGAACCCAGGATTCCTGGGTTCTGCAGCGCGAGCTGTATAGCTGGTTCATTACGCATTAAACTTGTCAAAAGGCAGGGATAGAGTAAAGGCGACAACACGAGGTTTGTTCTATTTTCCGCGTGCCACCGGGACGCGTCATACCCCTGAGAAGGACACTTGACACACAGATTCGTAACACTACGGATAAGCAGCAGGGCGGGGGGCCGCCAAGCGGGAAGAGTGCCATTATACCCCTTCTCATCGTACGATGGACGCCGGGTCCAATCACGAGCCTGTTAGAAACCGCGTGGTATATTTGCTTCGTTGAACGTATCAGTGCTCCAAGACGGTCATGCGGAGGCGAGTTTTTCGTCTGCTTGTTGAGCCCTCGTGGCGGCTTCGTCTGCTTGCTACTACTGAAGACTACTAAAAGGATTACATACCGCCTGGAAGCGATGTGGCGAAAAGAACCCGACATCAGAACCAGTGGCTATTAATAAATGAAGATGAGTCGGATTGAGTGTTTGACGCGGGAGCGTATGAAGGAACCACGGGCGGAAACGAGATACGGGTCTGGGTACGTAAACAAAGATTGCATTGGATTGGATTAGTATGGCTAAGGCGAAACGACGTTACGCCATTGTTGCCTGCGCGCCCTCCAACTTCTCCAAACAGTTGACATATCTACGAAATAGGGCATGATTATTTATGAAACTATATACCATGTACAGTCGGCACGGAATGAAACTCGAACAGTGGGTGCATGGTTTTCGCTAGATGCTGGACCATCTGAACCAGATGGGAGCTGCAAGAAGATGGCTCCTCCTTTGATGTGTTAGACTCTTGCTCAGTGCATCCAAACCTTCGGTGTTGCGTCTCTAGGTGACTCAGCGTGGGTCGAAAATTATGCGCTCCTTGTTTGCGTTTCATTCCGTGCCGACTGTACCTTTACTTCACCAATATCGAATAGCGCGCTATCATAAGACCATATATGCGTAAGATTAGTGCTCTCCGTACACTGCGTACCGGAATTTTTCTCGCGCACTTTTTGCAATGCGGTCGCAAGCGTTTCGACGTTTCTACGGTAGTTCTTCGCCCACCAGTCTTCGGGCCCTAGTTCATCGTACACTCTAAAAGAAAACGGTATCACCTTACACCCTTTTGTCCCATATAATGCACCCCAAAACTTTAGTTCGACGTACAGATCCCTATAGTCGAACAAACGGCCCCAAATTTTACGAGGGGCTTGATAACGGTGCGATCATATAACTTATTAAATAGCTAAAGTACGTATTAAAGACCACAGAAAAGAAAAAAACACTGAGGTTTTGCAGTAGGGCCAAGAAAACCTCGATTATTATTTTTTTCGTAGTCAGTAACACGTACATTAACTATTTTAATAAGTTGTACCACACGGCTATCAAGCCTCTCGTGAAAGTTAGTATCGTCAGATCGACGTCAGTGCGCTGTACATCGAACTGAAGTTTTGAGGTGTCTATATGCGACAAAGGGTGTAATAATACACCCTTTTTTATAGTATAGGGTGAGACGGAGTATAGGGAGTTTTAGCAAACCGTTACCGTCTTCCGCGTAGCGCCCTATCATAGCCTTTGAAGTATGATCTTAAGCGTGTGGGTGATACCATGACCGCAGGGCGCGCGCTTGAAAGCATGCTTCTAAGGCTCCGGCAGTACTGTACGCGGAACACGGTAACGGTTTTGCTAAAAGTCCGTATTATCCCACTCTTCGCCCACGTAAACAGCAGAAGAAGCTCCTCTTGTACGAACTTCGGGTGACAATAGGGACTTTTAGTAAACCGCTACAGTACTAGCGTTACCGTGGGCCCGACTGCGCATGCGTGACCACGTACTGTTCACATTTTTTTTAATTTTATTTTAGCATACTGGGGACTCGAATTCATACTCATATTCACCCCCCCCCCCTCCCATTTTTCTGTGCGCCGCCAGCAGTACGGCTGGGCCCTTAGCAACGATCACGCCGTTGCTATGGAGCCACATGACGCGTCGCAGCCAATGATAATTTAGGTGCTGTTTTTCGCTGCTACAGACGGAATATAGGTGGCGCTTATCGCTGCTACAGAGAACGATAACGCCGGCCACACTCATATAACGCCGGGTCGCTCCATGAGATTGTTAATGCTTTCGCATTAAGCACACATGCGACGTTCAGAAGAAACAAAAGAGTTCAGTGCCGTATCTCGCTTATCCGCCTTTGTCCACCGCAAGAGGGTAAAAGTCCTCTTTTCCCCTTTCGCAAGTGCAGGACGGCAAACTGGTAAAAGCTGAAGTTCCAATTACCATCCAAATAATTGTTGTTGTTGTTGTTTTTATTCTTTTTAGTCAGCAGGGAATTTAACAGTAAGCGGAAAATATTTCTACGAGGAAGAGGAAGACGAGCTATCCTGTTGGAAACATAAGCTGTTTCCCTTTTCCCGCGTTTATCGTAAGTGGGCTTTACCAACACCTAGAGACCCGCGCACTAGAATTTTGACATTATTAGAGAGATCGAGCACAGACGAGGCTCAGCCGACAACTGTATCAGCGTTTGGCCGGGCCTTGTACTCAGTCAGTGCGTCCAAGGACGCCCGGTGTCAGGCTCGGGCCTGACTGCTGCGTTGGCGCCATCCTATGCGTCGAGCAACTGAGGGAGAGGAGGAGACGAGAGGGGACGTAAGAACGCCGAGCTCTGGTTGGAACGATTAGTGGGTAGACCTAAAGCTAGCCGCCTTTGGCTCCACTGCACTCGTCGAACACGTTCAAATGCGATACCGAAATGCCGGACGACGCCGGCGTTCCACGTTCTGACACGTTCGACGAGCACAGTGGAGACAAAGACAGCGCTAGCTTTAGGCTTACCCACTAATCATTCGAACCTTAGGTCGGCCTTCTTACGGCTTCGCATGCTCTCGTCTCATATCCTCCTCTCCCTCCGTTTTTCGGCGCATACTCCGTTCATCCTTAAGCTAAGGCTGCAGCCAATGACACAAGCATGAGGTTGCAGCTTTTAAACATTCTTCCACAGAACGAGCGCTTGTGCTAAAAAGAGACGTCTCAAAGAGCGCGGGCAAGCTCGCGCTTGTCTCAACTTAAAGAGGTACGGCAACTAAATGTTTTTACTTATTTCTTTATTGAGATATGGCCTGTGTTGTGCCGGCAGTCCAGAAACACTAGTCTAGACTAGTGTTTCTGGGCTGCCGGCATAAAAGTCAAGAAAACGAATTTAACCGATTTCGAAATTGGTTAACTCATGACTTGCGGCATTCCAACGGAATGCCGCAAGTCATGAGTTCCTAAGAAACAGCGCCAGTTCGCGGCAGTATGGTTCGCTCGTGGAGGTACTTAATCCTGAATGTGACTTGGCGAAGAACGCTAACCCGTTTACTGCTTGTAGATGTTAAAGCTTCCATAGTGCTTCCGCAACGTGCATTCCACACCATCCATATCGACGTTCTTTGCAGACGTTAGGGAGCTTGATCTGAAGATGCGGGAACCTCTGCCAGGTCAACCATAACCCCCCCCTCCCCACCACCACCGCCACCCCCGATGCGATGTGAATAACGAGCTGAAATATGGCAACCAGTGAATTCGTTATTTACATAGCTTGCAGGTGTCGCCATTGCTGGGTACTTTCGGTTATTTCTACTGACTGGTTCCCTCGAGCTACTACATCTGTGGTGTGAAACTAGCGCGGTGAACCGAACACTCGTGGCACGTAACATACCAGCATGGCCGCGAATGACGTTACAAGGAAGCTATGTATAGACAATTGCAAGCAAGGACACTGGCCGCCGCCATATCTTGGTTCGTGCGGACAAGACCGTGCAATGGCAAGCTTGCCAAAGCTATGTTCACGCTCAAGCTGCACGTGCATGCGCGCATAGGGCACCAGTCGGGGCGCCATGCTTGCAACTGTCTACGGGCCTTAGGGCGTACGGTTCTCGGATATTACTGCTATACTTCGTTTCAGCTTGGGTCCAGACGCAGGCGATGCTACAAGCGCGAGCTCCGGGCTTTCAGCGTCCCTGCCAAGCACGCGCGCTCGTGCAATGCAAGCACTGTTCAGGGCCACACGCTCGCGCTTGTAGCATCGGCTGCGTCTGGACCCAAGCTGAAACGAAGTATAGGCGAGATTGTCACGCGTTAAAGCCACCAAGCGGCAACGCTGGCAACTGTAGTACCCTTGTCCGTGCAGGAACTATTGACGTCACGAGCGCGATACGCATTGCGCTTCTCGCTAGCCGACTTTGAGGCGAGAGGTAGAGAGCTCGCGGTCACGTCATTTGGTTTCCGTACCTGCTAAAAGGTGAACGGAACGTAGTGTGATGACGTCCCATGCAGGTGAGGAGGCTACCTGTTTACAGGCTTTCAATATTTTAGGTTGTTTTGGCTCTTTACTCTGTATAACTTATATTTCCAGACCCCCCCCCTCTCCTTGACTAACCCACTAAAATGATACAATCGTTCTTCGAATAGAATATACCGGATGCTCGAAGTCAAACAAAGAACCAAGGTTTTATGTGACCACCCAGCAAAGATAAGAAAAACATTCTACGAGCAAGGTATGTTCGTCGCAGCTTCGTGTGGCAGCTCTGAACCAGCCGTGGACGGGCGACATGCACGGAGTCCGCGGGGCTGACTACGAGTGCTACCGGCAGTCGAGGCATGCCCACCTTCGGGGCACCTTCAGGGCTCTGCTGGCCTCCAGGGTGCAGAACCTGGACAGCATCGTCAGGGCCAAGGACGCAGACCTGCCCCTCGTCAACCTCAAGGTGGGATCCTCTTCCGAGCTGGGATGAACTCTAACACTGCTTCTTGTAACTATTCAATATATTTAGGCAACGAGAAATTAACTCTGCTTGTGTCTACGCTGTGGAAGAACAGTTCGGTCACACTAGCACGACTGCGAACCTGAGATCTTGAGCCTGCATGACAAAGTCATGGTTGCAATCTGAGACCTTAAGTTGTAGGTTGTAGTTACAAACTCGGTGCAGGCCGTAACCACCACATACGCTAGGAGGCGCCACCCTTGCGGCCAGTTTGCTTTGCCCAAATGGTGACGCAATATTAGATTGCCTAGCTGTTCTGTCTCTGCCGGCAAAAGCTCTCCTCATTGTTAGTGCAATCAGCGTTTGCTTGCGGTCATACGCGTTTCACCGCCGCTGCTACAAAGCTAATAGTCATCGGTCAGGAGGTTTTAAGTAACTGACTGCTTCTCTTTCCCAAATATTTTTCCCACCTTCTTTCTCCTCCAGAATTTTTCCCCACATGTGGCTGGTGCCGCTTCCAGTCAATAAGCAGCTGGAAGTCTTCAGGTGGCGTACTGCCACTTGAGACTCATTTTTGTCCTCAGTCGGGTGTTGAACCAGCTCCACATTGAATCTTGCCTTCTGTATTATCTCCGAGTACAAAAAGATACTAAAGCCGATGCTTTAACCTCCCCGAGTCAAACCTGCCACGTTTTCGCCTTGTGGCGCCTTTACTCCCTCGCCCGACCCTTCCGTGCTTTCTTCTTCCAATAACCCCAAAAGAATATTGAGCTATGCCCTGTGCTGTATATAGATGTCTCACCTTGGCCGTGTCTTCAGAATGTTTGAAAGCCAACGGATGAAAAATACTATTTCTTGTAAATACAAAAGAGCCTCTGCGGGGTTTTGTTCGGGCGTTTTCAGCAGAGTCGCTCTTATCATAGATCAATCGCCGGCTAGAAAATAAGTGTGGCGACATCTTGAGTCATTGTCTACATTCTGTACATGGCGTACCGATAGCTGTAAGGTATCACCCGAAATGTACCTCAAAAGGCGAATCTGCCAATTTCAGCCGTGTTTTCCCATTCTTTCTTTTTGGCTGTACATTTTTTTCCCGCACACTCTAGCAGCTATAAATATTATAGTTGAACTTGTCTAACTCGCATACTTGCACTCATCTGGGATATCCAACTTCGCAATTAAATCACCCTGGGACATCATGGACATACCTTGAAATGTCCATTATATTCCATCTCCCGAAACAGGCCTGGTACGAAGCGAAGTATAGGACAGCCCAAAACAGAGGTGATCATCATGAAATATGGGGTCTTTCGGTAGTCAGCAAGTCGATCTGACTTTATATGGCCGATTTATAGACATGTTGGGAGTGGAAGGCCTGCATGCCATTTCATGCCCTGTCTCGTTTTTTAAATGTGTGTTTATATATTCCTGAGTAAACGACCAATATAATTTCTTTGTGTTTTTTTCAATAAAGGGAGAAGTCGTCTTCAACTCTTGGAGAGAACTCTTCTCCGGCGGAGGAGGCATGTTCCCATACCCTCCAAGGATATATTCCTTCGATGGAAGAAACGTGCTCACGGACAGCACTTGGTACGTCCTTACACTGTGTCCTTGGCAAAAAATGACAAACTCGCAGCCGTCAAACTCATTGCCACTGCCCTCACACTCGCGAACGGCTAGCGTAATTTCCTACCAACCTTGGTGAACAGTCATATTTGCAGTACAAATAGTAGAAAGTTAGTCTGCTGTGAAATAGCATTTTGTTTCTCCACCGTGAAGAAGCAATTTGGCTCAATGCATTACGACAACTAACTTGTGCTCGCTAATGTGTATCACACGCCGGTACATTATCCACTCACATAGTGCAACTCTGCAGAAAATAAAATTTAATCTCGGTACACTTTCAGTACACATGTAACCATGATCAATCCATTTACGCCGCTTTTAACCTAGCTGTTGAGGAGCTTTTTCGCAATTTTTGAGCAAGGCTACCATTCCTCTTTCACTTCTCTGCGAAGCGGCTGGGCTTTGAGCAAAGCGTTATAGCCATGCTGAACTAGCGCACACGTTCCGCAGCAGCCTGCGCCAATATAAAAATTTCATCGTTACAAAGAAAACATTGTCGTCTATTTGAACATCATGAAAATACGCAGGCACCGCAAGTACGTCTGGCACGGCGCCGACGCGCTGGGGACCCGGGACATGGAGAACTACTGCGACGCCTGGCATTCAGGCGCACCAGCTCGCTACGGCCTGGCTAGCTCCCTCCTGGGCCAAGCACGGATGCTGGGCCAAGAGAGGCACTCGTGCGCCAGCAGCCTCATCGTGCTCTGCGTCGAGGTGACGAGCCAGCAGGAATACGAGCTCGACCAGGAGTCCATCCAGAGCATAAAGCAGAGAAGGAAGAGAGACGTCCACGATGTCGATGATGCTTCGGATGACATCCCCGAAACACAACGGAAAAAACATAGGACGGAGCGAGTAGGCGATGTCAAAGAACAGGAAACTGCTTCAAAGGCGACAGCTAAGGAGGCAGAAACATCATGGGAGCAATGGTGGAAGTCTATGTGGCCGTCGGAAGCGGAAGATTAGACGGTCAGGAACACTTTCGAGGTGGTCGGACGACGGATGAAACGCCGTTGCAACGACCCTTTTGGTGACCGTGGCGTATCATTGACAGTCGTACCGTCAGAGCTGGGAAATATACTTGTTTAATTAGAGCTGAACAAAAATTCAAGGAGCGAAGGACACGGGGCAAGGGATATTGATTAACAGCAAGATGTAAGAAGGGCCCCACCGGTTTAAATAGTGATATTTGCCTATAAGGTAATCAGCACAGTCACAGATTTTAAAAAAAATGTTGTTGCTCCAACGCTTTTTTCAAATTGAGGGTCGCTGATACGCTACTGTGACATTTGGTGTTAGGCCGGACAAAACTGGGAGCAGACAATGAGAGAGGGCCAACGAAAACCGAAAAACGAAACTATTTGTAGCCGTTTTGACATATTTCTGGGAAAACAAAAGCTCCGAACGTGCCATTAAAATTATAAAAGAAAAACTTTCAAATATTTTCAGATCCATCCACGTGGAAAAAAAACTAAAGGTGCATATTTGATCCACAGGTTATATGTTATTGTCCCCTTCTCTTTTTATGAAGGCATGTGCTTAACTTTGTAAAGCATATAATCTTCAAGACGACGTTGCAGAATCGGGTCGACAATAAAAAATCATTGTGGTGTTGCTTGGTTGAGAACAGAATCACGGGTGGCACATCTGTCACATTATAAGAATGCTCAGTGTTTTTGGTTCAGTCAGTGAAGCACTGTAGAAAACTCAGCATGCATGTTTTGTGTTTAAAAGGCTCACAGAGCAAACAGTCATTAAGTCAAAGGAGTTGAATGGCCAGAATGCGATGCCAGTCTCATAGAGTGAAGTATGTAGTTCCTTGAAGTTCCGTATGATTCTTAACCGATTGGACAGTTGTACTTAGAAACATGGGAGATGAAAACCATGCCCCCAAGTTCACACATCCCGACATGAAGGGCACTGTTATCCCAACCCTGCCTTTGGTTTACCGCTAATACGCCATGAAATTCCATTTTGTTCAACAATCTTTTAGCCAAAAACTTCCCCAATTGTTTCACGGCACTCTTTCTGAACTCAAAGGTGCTAGCTTCTTCTAGCCCGGGCAGGTTGCCTCTCTGAGCTATGTGGATAAACAAAACTACATTTTCTCTTGTGGATTGGGAATGAAAAAAGAAAACCTTTTTTACCGCCTGACGAAGAGATGTGAACAGTGTTTTGTACGATTGCTCCGAGGATGTTCCTAAGGGGTGCATGTTTACTAGAGTGGGATTTTGTACAAGAGAGATGAGTGTGCGTCTGGTGTCGTCACTTCTGTCCGTGTGATATGGTTGATGTTGTAGAGACTCTTGTGGTTTATTTATTGTGGGCAATCTTCTGTGCTATTCACTTGCATATCTGTGTGGTGGCATGCATTTGTGCCAAATGTGTTTTTGTTTTGTTTTGTTTAGGTGTTCAAAACGCACACTGTTGAAACATATTTGTACTACGAGGAAACAAAATATATATTAAAATCACCCAGTTTCAAGGTGAGAGCTCAGTATGCCATCATATAGAAATCAACAAGATAACTTTTTTCACTGGTCGATACTACTAAATCTAAATTGTAGGTTTTTCAGAAAAGTATCAAGCCGGAATAGTTATCAGTTGATAATTTGCGACTGCCCTCTGGTGTAATTTGTAGCATAAAAGGGCTGCTGTTTGGCACAGAACTTAAAGGGAAACTAAAACGGTTCGTGATATTCAAATTCACAGAACAAAAATATGCTTAAACCACCTCAAGCTCGTTTTATTTATTTTTCAAAGACCTCTTCAGCTTCCCTTTAATTCCAAGATGTGCTCTTTCCAACAAAGTCCCACGCCGTATTTTTACTGTCCTTTTGGTGCTTTCATCACAATAATCTAAGCTCATACTGTCATCAAATAGTAAAATGAAAACAACCTCAAAACCTATTCACTGCATGTGTTCCATCTGAATTCTCGTGTAGTCGTCTGCATTTCCCAGGGCAATAGTGTATAGAATTTCTCAATGAGTGAGGTACCAAGTTTTGTAACTCATGTTGTGCAATAATAAACTTTCCATTGTGAACACAAAGACTACCGAGTCTTATGTCATATTGAAAACGTAAATCATGCTGTAGAAAAGGCAATGAATTCAATTACACTATCATCACTTTCCATAGCACCATTGGGCACCAGGTATGGCCTCTGCTCTGGCATGGCTTGGCATCTTTCCAGAGTTTAATGCACTCACCGTGTGTCATTCCTATGCAAATTTCAAAGCTAACTCTTGTCAACTAATGTTCCAGAAAAAACGTGCATGTGTTGAAGAGAGTTACAGAACACATTAGAATTTGTAGAAAATGCTTATTTTAAGTTTGTAGACTGCACAACACTGTTAGCACGAACACAGCATCGGCACTTTTTCACATTTTAGTCAAACAGAATATTGAGGGACACCAACATTCATCGCTTAGGTTCCTGTATCAATGAAGACTTTCCACCACACTACGTACCCTAGTTTTTTTTATGGCAGCCATTAATTGTCAAAAAGGAAAAACAAGAAAAACCGCCAATTATTTGATTGTATTAAGTTTTTCACGAAAAGTACACGCATATCAGAATGTACTTAAATTGGCCGATGACTTAAAATAATCTAGTTTGAATAACAGATCTTCACTGTCCATCACCACACCACGCACTGGCAAGAATTGTAGAGCTGTGCCAAGAGTCATTTTTGAAAACGAATTGAATAGTGATTGCCTTGAATGGAATACAATTAAATCTTTTTTTAATATTGGGTAGATTCTTTAAAAACAAGATTATACTGTTTAGAGTGCAGTTCATTGTCCACATAGTTACCTAGAAACCATTATAATGAAACAATTGAGTAGGTGAAAATGACGAAATGAACGCTAAAACGTGTAAGTTTCCTCTTGGGGATGACAGCAGTAGGCATTTAAACAAACCACCATAAATGTGGTAGAAAACTCCTACACTTCACTGCACCTTCTATTTTAAGACCTTCATGATTTTATTTCACTCATGCTGGACAACATCACCAGAGCAGCCGGTCAACAGTTGATAAAAAAAGAAAGTCACCATGTTACGCTTTCCGAAAACGTGTATGAGCAATTTTGTGCGAAAGTGCAGAGTTAACCTAGGTGCGGTAGACGAATAAAACCACTCAGTACTAGTATAGAAAAAAATATCCGCCCTACTGACGATGATTATGCCCGTGAGAAGAATTTAGTGACATCATACGGCACATATGGCAAGCGTGCAGTAGGGCGCCAGTGAAGGAAAACTTGACATTAAACCGTTCCTGTTATTCGGGAAAATAAAATACTTAAAACTTTGAAAAATTACTATTTGGTTAGATAAACAAATCAAATACACTTATATAAAGTAATGTTCAATTGCTAGTAAAATTATTAATTTACCAACCTCTAAAGACTTGCCTTCATGAAGCCAAATTTTTTGAAGCACATGAAACAAAGAGAAAAAAGCATCATCCTAATTCAAGGTGTTCAATATCACAAGAAAAAGAAACTTGGTACAAGACTACAACTATAAAAAAACCACAATTTGCATAAGCTTGCAACGAGTAAATGCTAAAGCAATAAACTTAATGAGACCATTACTTACTGAAATACCAAACAGTTGCGAAGTTTTAGTTTGTTTGCAAGACAAACTGAAACTTCGCAACTGTTTGGTATTTCAGTAAGTATTCTCACTGTCTATGCTGTTTCTGTGGTGGTTCAGAACAAGTGCAATCAAGTATGTCCAACTCGCGTCTTCCAGTTGACCTGGCTTTAGTCTGCCCACCTCCTCCATTGAATTATATCACTACACAGTGAATAAGCATCCTTTCCAGGCAGGTGAGTAACAATGGCTTTGTCCATGGCAAGCATCATCTTTGACTTCCCAAATAAAACACTGAATGTTACTATTACATATCATATGAAATACTGCCGCGTTCGCAGCTGTCCAAGTAGGCGGGTCCATATCACATGAGCGAATGACGTTTCAGCGAACAGCGACATTTGAGCGAATTGACGTTTTAACGAATAGCAAAGACGCGTGTTAACTTCTCCCCCCCCCCTGCGTTGCTTCGCGGCGACAGTCTGCGGCGGCTCATTACAGAAATCTGAAACCACTTGGTCCACTCCTGAGCGCCGCTTTGCGGCGGCCGACTATTCGCTAAAGTGACATTCGGTGAAACGTGGGCGTTCGCTATAATGTCATTCGATCAAGTGAATGCCTCCCCCGAGTTGGCAGTGCGCCCGTGGCCGAAGGGGTTCGTCTTCCGGTTTCCGTAGTGGAAAGACGCATCGTCATGAGCTCCGTAAGAGCGGTTCTAACGGCTACTGATAACCATGGTATCTCGGCTGAGCAAAGCAACGAAAGTTATCGGATCATTTTGCCACCATTGCCATTGGGCGTCCACGCCTTAAACTCCGTTTCGCTGCACTGTGATATTGGTGAGCGTCCCTACCGCATCGAGGATTTTAAGAACGGGCTCAAGAACGCCGGAGTGCTTGGGGACATCGAGGCGTGTGGTTCTTACCAAATGAACCACGTGTGGATGGTGACCCTCAAGTCGCTCTCTGGCAAGCAAAGGTTGGTGAACGCTCAAACCTTAGAGGTCAAGGGCAGGCGTTGTCTAATGATCGATCCGAACAAATCGGAGGTGATATTCAAGTTGCATTGGATACCTTTTCATCTGCCCGACGAAAACGTTAAAAAGCCCTAGAGCCGTTTGGCAAGGTTGAATAAGTCACCAGGGAGACGTGGCGTGTCAACGGGTTCGAGGGAGTGCAGTCGACCACAAGGACGGTGGGGTTAATGCTAAAGGACGGCGTCACCACTGAACACCTGCCGCACCAACTTCGACTGCCCGGATGCACGGCCCTAGTCCTGGCACCATGAAGAGCACCGCTCTGTCTTCGTTGCCGAAGGACAGGCCATATCCGTAAGGAATGCCGTGTTCCTCGCTGTGAAAGCTGCCGACGCTTTGGGCGCACCAGGGAGGAGTGCGTGAGGACGTATGCAGACGTGGCGCACTCTGTAATAGAGGACGACACGGCAGAGCACGTCATGAACCAGGCAGAAGCTGAAGAAGTGGCAGGTGAAGCCCCTGAAAGCCTCAAGCCTCTCAGCCGGGACGGCGCAACCGCAGGCACTTCTGTCCATCCTCCGACAACATCGTTCGCCGCGGAATCGCCAACGGTCACGGCTGTCGCTCAACCAGCAGGCAGCGAGCCAGCACGCAACCTCTTGCCTTTTGAAACTAGTCCAAAAGGCGACGGCTCACAAGCAGTGTCGGAGGCCTTCGAGGAATAGGTAAACGAAGAGGACACCACTGACAACATGGAAGCTTTGAACGGCTCTGCAAAGCGAACTATGGAACCACCAGCAACGCAGGAGGGCGGCCAACCGACGAGTTTTCAGGCGACGGTGCAAGATATATGGCGGACGGCGATGGCCAAGAGGGTCCGTTACCCCGAGAGACGTCAAGCCCCATCGGTCAGTCAAACATCTAGGGACCCGCGGTGAACTGTATGACACCCGTAGATCCTGGAACCTGTGTCACAATGCAAGTAAGACGGACAGAAATCGCAGTTTAGTTTGTGCCATGTGCGATCCATTTGTTTAATACTTGCTACCTTTTCGGGGCTGGGTCGATTGCAACAAAATTAGCATGGCTCTCAGTTTTGCCACCTTAAATGTTCGGGGATTAAATTCGAGAAGAAAACAGTATCAGTTGCAACGTGTTTTATCTGATGAGCAACCAGATTTTCTTGCAGTGCAAGAGACGAAAATGGATGCAGATAACGACATCGCTGAAGCGCTGATTTCTTTTTCGATACGAAGTGTGCGTGAGTCACGCCGTGGGCTTTTCGGGGGATGTTTTCTTTTCCTAAAAAAGGATGTGAAACTATCAAACCTCCATGTAATTACAGACGAGTGCGGTCGTTTTATCTGTTGTGATTTTACAGTGTCAGGTGACCAGTGGCGGCTAATATATGTGTTTATGCACCTAACAACGTGCGGGAACGAGAACAGTTTTTTAGATTCTTGCGCGATTTTGTGGAATGCGATAAGTTTGTGGTTCTAATGGGCGACTTCAACTGTGCCTGCGATGAACGCGATAGACCCTCGCGGTCGACGAGAAGCGATAGTAGTGGGGCCCTCCTAAAAGATATCGTCGACTCTGTGGGCTCGATGACGTAGGCGCCTTGAACGGAGCAAGGAATGAATATCGATACACTCATTTTCAAGCCTCATCATGCGCCCGGCTGGACCGGATTTATGTGTCCGTTGACATTATACGGCAAGTACAAGGATATCGCGTTAAACCGATATTTTTTACCGATCACTGTCTTGTAACCGTTTATATAGGGAACAAACCAAACACGAACTCTAAATTCAACTGGAGGCTTTGGAAAATCAACACCGCACTTTTAAAAGATGAACAGTTTGTGGCTATTGTATCCGAGCTCCTAAAGAGGTGGGGGAAACAAACATCGGCCTAAATGAATCTTGAGAAATTTTTAAAGAAAATGTTAAATTGGCCGCAATTGAAAGGTCTAGCAGTATTAAGTATCAGCTTAGAGCTCGCGAACGGCAACTGCGAAGAAACCTACAGTCCCTTTACCAAGCAGAGAGTGCAAATCCTGGCGCAGGCATTGAGGATATACGATTTGTGAAGTCAGAATTAGGAAAAGTTGTACCAAGACAAATATGAAGGGGCATTTGTACGCTCACAGTCCGAAAAGTTTCTTCTAGGGGAGCAACCGACCAAGCTTGAGCCTTGGCTGACAAAAAAAGGTATGCCTTGTCTAAAGAAATTTACGAAATAGAATAGAATGGGGAGATCAGTAGTGATAAAGATGTTATTGAGAGCACCTTTGTCGAATATTATGGGCAACTATTTGGCAAAAGCCGCCTCCAAAAAGGTTTTCAAAACGAGACGAATTTCTTATGCTCATGCCTCAACCAACTGATGAAATGAAAACATGGCTGGAAGGAGGTATAATCACAGGTGAATTTGAACACGCAATCGACTCGTTAGCACGGCACAAAACACCGGGTCCTGACGGTCTTTGCGCGGAGTTCTACCAATTGTTTAGAAAAGTAAATGTACCCTTTATTACTTCTTATCTTTAGAGAGGCATATGATAAACAGAAACTGCCGCGCTCATTTGCTGAAGGCTTGAAGCCACACAGTCTTGATTCCCAAGTCGGATGACACAGTCAAGAGACTTAGCATTACGGGTTACAGACCGATTACGTTATGTAACATAGATTATAAAATATTTACGAAAGGCCTCGAGCGCAGACTTCAAAGCGTTATACGCCGTCTTATCGGCGTCCATCGAACCTGCGGTACAAAAGGACGCTCAATACAAACTAACATACACGTTGCAAGAAACCTATTAGAATCTTCAAAGAAGGACGGCCAAATGGCTATAATTCAACTCGACTTTAAAAAAGCATTTGATCGTGTGCGACATGACGTGCTAGAAAGGATTCTGTCACATGTCAATGTGGGGGATGTTATCACGAAAGGCGTAATCATGGCGTACAGAGGATGTACTACTAGGCTTGTGCTAAACAACAATGTATCAAAAAGTTGTGGGTTTCTCTATGGAGGTCGCTCTGCTAATAATTGCCACCCGATCGGTATACGCCCCGCCCGTCACCCAGGGACTGACATAACAACGCGAGAAAACAGCGAATGGGTTTACTGTACCTCCCGGTTGCCCGTCGTCGAGAGCCGGCAGTACAGGCACGCCGACCCTTGTTGTCACCCGTCGTTCAGAGCTCGCATTCGGAGTCCGTGCCCAGGCCTGCGGATCGTCCTTCCCACGCCAGCGCTGCGTAGGCTGGCTGTCCCGGGCTATCACTGCCCGAGTCTCGCTGCGGAACCACCCCGAGATCGTCGTGGCCTAGGCCAGATGGCCAGGGCTCGCCGTTTCCACCGGTCCGGACTTCGAACCTCGCTGGTGGACCGCTCCGGGTTCGCCATGGGCCAGGCCAGGCAGCCCGGCCCCGTCGTTCCTGCCCAGCTTCAGCCTCGCTCAGCCCGCACTCTCTCGCGCCAGCTCGTGACTTCCCCGCCGACCGCCTGTCACGTGCCCTCTCCTTGTCTTTCTAGTCTTTCCCCCTCGGCTCCCACAAAGTATACCAGTGTTGTCATCAGTGAGAAAGGGCTGTTCCATGTCGCCCCTTTTGTTTTCCTTGTACTTGGAACCCTTCTGTTTAGAACTGAAGGCGAGTAAAAATATTAGAGAATACACTTTAAACATGGTAGAGATTAAAGTGTCGGCGTACGCTGACGATGTTGCCGTTTTTTGCACTGACAAAAAGAGTGTAACCGAAACGGTAGAGGTTACAAAGGAGTACTGTGAAGCGACAGGAGCTGCTGTAAACTGACAGAAATGCTGTGAATTCTGGCATGGGAATCGGGCCTCAAAACCTCCTACATATGCATGAATAAGCTGGAGTAGTACTCCCTTCAGCTATCTCGGAGTACCCCTGCAATATTACAGGACTAGTACACCTTACTGGACTGAAATGGCAACAGATTTAAGAAAACAAAGGTGTCAACCTGGGCTAATCGCGATTTATTCACATTTGCTCGTGCCACAGTCTGCAACATTTTTCTGGTTGCGAAACTCTGGTATGTGTTGCAAGTTTTCGCATGTGGGCGTACAAACATCCAGAAATTCCATAGGGTGTTCAGCAACTTTCATTTGGAACTCGGGCGGGGAAAGAATGCGAAGGGGCAACCTTTTCCGTCGTGTCAAGTCAGGTAGACTGGGACTCACGCATCTCTTTGTGAGGCAACTAGTTTCGCGATTCTTTTTCCTACGTGACCAGAATCGGGATGAGGACGATTCGTCACATGCGCACTCGTCACAGGACGATTGGTCACAGGACGATTCGTCACATAGGAACATTCGTCACAGGATGACTCGTCATGCGGGCAACTGGTCACATCGATCGGGCAGGGGACGATAGTAAATTGTAAATTTCAACAACTGCCCACATTCCCTGATGAGGAGTTTCACGACTTCCCACTGTGACATAAACCAATGGTTAGAAAAACTAATCTTACAATACTCATCCGCTTTTCCTTTCATCATATTACGACTCTTCAGCAGGTTGATCTAAGTTGCTGGCTTGAACGAGCAATAATCCGACTGGCAGCCAAATCAGTTTTTACTTTGCCTTGCATACACCTCTTCGAGAAAACCAATAAGTATCGGAATTCTTTCTGCTGCATGTGTACGAGTACCCCTCGTGCAGCTGCGTGGCTCCACCTCTCTCTGTTGCGATCACCTCCATCCTTTTGAATGTAGTCTGAGTTCAAAAATAGTCGCTTTTATATGGCCTCCCCATTTACCGTTCGGGACGGACCCAGAAGCTAAAACGTCTGTTACAAATTCTTCGACCTTGAGAAGCGAAAGACATGCTAAGATAAGAGGTGACCCACTTTGTCAGGCCGAACCAACATTCAATGTTCGGGACCGAACCAGAAGCTAAAACGTTTGTTACAAATTCTTCGCCTTTCAGAAGCCAAAGACATACTAAGATATGAGGTGAGCCACTTTGTCCGCCCGAACCAAATTGAACAATACATTTTTTGGGGGACGAACTATTGTAGGACCGGTTGGCCGCGTGACGAGTCGTCCTATGACGAATGTTCCTGTGTGACGAATCGTCCTGTGACCAATCGTCCTGTGACGAGTGCGCATGTGACGAATGGACCGTATCCCACCAGAATCACCCCTTTTTGCTCACAGCAATCCAGGTGAAACTGGCGAACTCCCTAACTGCTATGTTGGTCACGAGCGACTGTACTGAGCCTCGAAGTCCCTTCGGGTTTTTGACAGAAGTAAGAGATGCCACCATGTTTTTACAAGCGCGGTTTTCAACACGATACCTTGGCGATGTCACGAAAAAAAAGGCTAGCTCGCGACCTGGTAGAGCTTCTTTTCCCTGCGCCTTTATATCGTTCACTTTACAACGTGTGTTCAGGACGAGATGTGCTGTGTTGAGTGAAGAAAATGTATGTCCCGCCAGCTCTTAAGGGTAACTGCAAAGAAAACAAAGTTTTTTAACAGCCTAATAGGGACAAGCATGTCACAAAACAAATCTTCCGCGAAAAAACAATTTTTTTTAGCAATATTTACGCCACAGGACGTAATTTAGTCGGAGTCACAACCTCTCCACATTTGAAACTCCCGCTCTTTCGACGCGCGCGGATTGGCTGTTATACGTCACTCCGTGACGTAAGCAGCCACTTCGTGACGCATAATACCAACTTTGTGGCGCGCGATTTCAAACGGACGAAATAGCCGCAAACTAAAATCAGTCCCGCTCAATAAATATTGCTGTAAAAAATTTTGTTTTTGTTGGAAAAATTGTTCTGTTACATGCTTGTCCCAATTAGGCTGTTTAATAATACACTTTTTTTTTTCTTTGCAGTTACCCTTTAAGTCTTTTTTTTTTGAGCTGCACGGTGACACATTGCCGGTTAAACCTTGGCTCAGGGAGAAGGTGATCTTTGTGCCGTGGTCTGTTGATTGCCTCCTATGCAAGACGCCCGAATCTATTGAACATTGTTTTATCCACTGTTGGGACGCGGTCTTTTTCTGGGACATTTTGCAACGAACATTGAAAAAATATATGTGCATAACCAGCGTGACAATTCGTTACCTGCCAGTCGAGAAAGACGACACTGTCCCTTATGGACTATTCATGGTACTTGGCTTATTCAGCATATGGAAAACGCGACTGGAGTTCCGACATGCCTACCCGCATATCCAACCTGTACGTAGACACTTTATTGATGTCTCTCAAGTCGAGTCTGTGTATTGTAGGTCTGCCGACACTGCACCCGACTGGGCGCATTTGTTCCAAGCAATCAAAAACGTGAGAGAGTTTTAGTGAACCCAGAAGTGCTTGGGTGATCTGTGGCAATACTGACATTGCATTTTATGCTGCAATTGTTGTGTCCAATAAAGAAAAAAAAGCCCGTGGCCGAACGGTTATTGTGCTTGGCTCCCATGCAAAGAGCCCAGGTTCGAGGCCTAGCAGCGGAAGCACCTTTTTGTTATTTTTCTAAATGTCGCGTTCTCGTAAAATTTGAGAACTCTGTTACTTGTTCGAGGTTAGAATGTTCTACGAGCCGAATCTTCGTTTCAACTTAGCTCCGAGTGTGGCCAAAACTAAGGGTGGCCGGGACCAATCAGACGCCGGCGAAAGGACGCGACCTTGCCTGCATTTCGTATATCACTCCGCGCGAAATCTGCGCAGAGGAGTCGAAGAAAGACACTTCGTCTGCTACGGGAGTATCGACGGCATCGCCAGCTACATAATTAAAAATGCCATTTCGCGTCCTGGATTGAAACTCCGGTTCGGTGCGGTGGCTGCTGGGCTTCGCGGAGGGTCGTCGCACTGAGGCAGTACGGCAGAGGAAGCCCGGGGCTGGAACACGGAAGTTGGTAACGTTCGGTGCCCAGACGGGTCTTCCTCTCTGCCGCGGTGCCTCTGCCGCGGTGCCCGGCTGTCCCTATTCGGACCCGAGTGCGGATGGTGGTGATTATTATCCGCATTCCGAGTGCGGATAGTGGTGATTTTTATCCGAATTCTGAGTGCGGATAATTTTAGACTCCTATCCACACTCCGAGTGCGGATTGTGTTGAATTCTTATCCGCGCCCCAAGTGCAGCGCGACTTCGATGCGGGAAACTTTGAACACAATGACTTACGATATTTGTGGTGTGACAATGGCATGTTGGCAGCATCGAATCCATATAATTATTAGTGGTTGTGCGGTGTTTAATTGGGCGAAGACCTGTGTTCCGGAATTCATTCAATTCCAAACGAATGCATATTTACCTCTTTTTTTTTCTAAAGTAATGGCGCATTTGGGTACAGATTGAACTGTACTCGCGCCTCGGGGACTTGAGAAAAGGCATCAAAGCAGTACGCAGCCCATCACTATTTTTCCTTCGTACCTGCGTAGTTTTTTGTTTCTTTTTGTTAAACAAAATATTATCTTTAAAAAAGAAGCTGGTTTAAGATTTTTATGTATAATGCGCCTTTGCCACAGTCAGCACATTAACATTGTGTGGTGCTTAGCTGATGGGGGCAGTAATGTGGGAACTGGGGCGGCAAGTAAACACGGTAAATTGTCCAGTGCGTTGATGTTTCTTGAATAATGATATGTAGAGCTTCCTGAATCCCGGTAAGTTCAGCCGCAGTAGAAAATGTAGCGTGGCTTAGTCGTGCTTCAAGGGTAAAGTTCATACTTGGTACGTACGTACAGTCCCATGCCTATGTTATCTGACGTAAAGATAGATAAAGGTAAAGATACGTCGGTGGCCAGAATAGCGTTCTTGAATTATGTAAAGAGCGTACTGTTTAAGAGTTGATACACATTTTTGTTTCTTCTCGTTTGAGCTGATTTTTGGAATGTTATGATAAATCTCAAATCCCGAATATAACCATATGGTGGCGTCGGAAACAGTCTGAAAGATTCGAATGCTGCAGGTAGCTCACCACTGAGGATGTTCAAAACTTGAGCGAAACTAGAACATTTTCTAGTGCAGTCCAACGTGGCGAGATTACGTGCCCTATGGCGTGTGCGATGACGCACATGTGGTGCATATTGTTTCCTGAGTCTCAGTGACAGCGAAGGGGTAGCTCTGGATTCTGCAACGCTTCCAACGTTAGAAATACGCGCAGGAAGTCCGAGACATGAGCGAACGGCCTGTTGAGCAGACTCTAGCTCCCTCAGGTTAGAGCGTGAGATGCCATGTAACACTGGTAAGCTATAGCGCAGAAGGCCTATGAAAAAATGAAAGACGTTTACGACACCCTGTAACGCCAAATTGGAGCTGCAGCTCCTGAGGGGAGGAGGAAAGGGTACTGAGGGGAGGGTATACCCCTCCTCCCTCCATCCTCATCCTCCCTTCTACTCCTCCTCCCCTCCTCCCTCCTCTTCCTCATCCACCTCTCCTCCTTTTTCACCTCCTCCTCCTCCCCTCATCCTTCAACCTAATCCCCAGATTCAGCTTCGGCGGCGCTCACTCCTGGCTGCTCTCGGCGGCGGCGATAAGCCTCTGCTTCGGCGTCGCGCACTTCCCAGGTATTCGCGACGGCGGCGCTTAGATTCAGCTTCAGCAGCGCTTATTTCTGGCTGCTCTCGAAGGCGGCGATGAGCCTCTGCTTCGGCGTCGCGCACTTCAAGGTCTTCTCGACGGCGGCGCTTAGATTTAGCTTCAGCAGCGCTCACTCCTGGCTGCTCTCGGCGGCGGCGATGAGCCTCTGCTTCGGCGTCACGTACTTCCCGGTCTTCTCGACGGTGGCGTTTAGACTCGGCTTCAGCAGCGCTTACTCTTTGGCTTCACTCGGCGGCTGCGATGAGCCTCTGCTTCGGCGTCGCGCACTTCCCGGTCTTCTCAACGGCGGCGCTTAGATTCGGCTTCAGCAGCGCTCACTCCTGGCTGCTCTCGGCGACGGCGATGAGCCTCTCCTTCGGCGTCGCGCACTTCCGAGGTCATCCCGATAGCGGCTCCTGGCTTCCGCTTCGGCGGCGCTCAGTCCTGGCTGCTCTCGGCGCCGGCGATGAGCCTCTCCTTCGGCGTCGCGCACTTCCGAGTCATCCCGATAGCGGCTCCTGGCTTCCGCTTCGGTCGGCGCTCAGTCCTGGCTGCTCTCGGCGCCGGCGATGAGCCTCTGCTTTCGGCGTCGCGCACTTCCGAGTCATCCCGGTAGCGGCTCCTGGCTTCCGCTTCGGCGGCGCTCAGTCCTGGCTGCTCTCGGCGACGGCGATGAGCCTCTCCTTCGGCGTCGCGCACTTCCGAGTCATCCCGATAGCGGCTCCTGGCTTCCGCTTCGGCGGCGCTCAGTCCTGGCTGCTCTCGGCGCCGGCGATGAGCCTCTCCTTCGGCGTCGCGCACTTCCGAGTCATCCCGATAGCGGCTCCTGGCTTCCGCTTCGTCGGCGCTCAGTCCTGGCTGCTCTCGGCGCCGGCGATGAGCCTCTCCTTCGGCGTCGCGCACTTCCGAGTCATCCCGATAGCGGCTCCTGGCTTCCGCTTCGTCGGCGCTCAGTCCTGGCTGCTCTCGGCGACGGCGATGAGCCTCTCCTTCGGCGTCGCGCACTTCCGAGTCATCCCGATAGCGGCTCCTGGCTTCCGCTACGTCGGCGCTCAGTCCTGGCTGCTCTCGACGCCGGCGATGAGCCTCTCCTTCGGCGTCGCGCACTTCCGGGTCATCCCGATAGCGGCTCCTGGCTTCCGCTTCGGCGGCGCTCAGTCCTGGCTGCTCTCGGCGCCGGCGATGAGCCTCTCCTTCGGCGTCGCGCACTTCCGAGTCATCCCGATAGCGGCTCCTGGCTTCCGCTACGTCGGCGCTCAGTCCTGGCTGCTCTCGACGCCGGCGATGAGCCTCTCCTTCGGCGTCGCGCACTTCCGGGTCATCCCGATAGCGGCTCCTGGCTTCCGCTTCGTCGGCGCTCAGTCCTGGCTGCTCTCGGCGACGGCGATGAGCCTCTCCTTCGGCGTCGCGCACTTCCGAGTCATCCCGATAGCGGCTCCTGGCTTCCGCTTCGGCGGCGCTCACTCCTGGCTGCTCTCGGCGCCGGCGATGAGCCTCTCCTTCGGCGTCGCGCACTTCCGAGTCATCCCGATAGCGGCTCCTGGCTTCCGCTTCGTCGGCGCTCAGTCCTGGCTGCTCTCGGCGACGGCGATGAGCCTCTCCTTCGGCGTCGCGCACTTCCGAGTCATCCCGATAGCGGCTCCTGGCTTCCGCTTCGTCGGCGCTCACTCCTGGCTGCTCTCGGCGCCGGCGATGAGCCTCTCCTTCGGCGTCGCGCACTTCCGAGTCATCCCGATAGCGGCTCCTGGCTTCCGCTTCGTCGGCGCTCACTCCTGGCTGCTCTCGGCGCCGGCGATGAGCCTCTGCTTCGGCGTCGCGCACTTCCGAGTCATCCCGATAGCGGCTCCTGGCTTCCGCTTCGTCGGCGCTCACTCCTGGCTGCTCTCGGCGCCGGCGATGAGCCTCTCCTTCGGCGTCGCGCACTTCCGGGTCATCCCGATAGCGGCTCCTGGCTTCCGCTTCGGTCGGCGCTCACTCCTGGCAGCTCTCGGCGCCGGCGATGAGCCTCTCCTTCGGCGTCGCGCACTTCCGGGTCATCCCGATAGCGGCTCCTGGCTTCCGCTTCGGCGGCGCTCACTCCTGGCTGCTCTCGGCGCCGGCGATGAGCCTCTGCTTCGGCGTCGCGCACTTCCGGGTCATCCCGATAGCGGCTCCTGGCTTCCGCTTCGTCGGCGCTCACTCCTGGCTGCTCTCGGCGCCGGCGATGAGCCTCTCCTTCGGCGTCGCGCACTTCCGGGTCATCCCGATAGCGGCTCCTGGCTTCCGCTTCGGCGGCGCTCACTCCTGGCTGCTCTCGGCGCCGGCGATGAGCCTCTGCTTCGGCGTCGCGCACTTCCGAGTCATCCCGATAGCGGCTCCTGGCTTCCGCTTCGTCGGCGCTCACTCCTGGCTGCTCTCGGCGCCGGCGATGAGCCTCTCCTTCGGCGTCGCGCACTTCCGGGTCATCCCGATAGCGGCTCCTGGCTTCCGCTTCGTCGGCGCTCACTCCTGGCTGCTCTCGGCGCCGGCGATGAGCCTCTGCTTCGGCGTCGCGCACTTCCGGGTCATCCCGATAGCGGCTCCTGGCTTCCGCTTCGTCGGCGCTCACTCCTGGCTGCTCTCGGCGCCGGCGATGAGCCTCTCCTTCGGCGTCGCGCACTTCCGGGTCATCCCGATAGCGGCTCCTGGCTTCCGCTTCGTCGGCGCTCACTCCTGGCTGCTCTCGGCGCCGGCGATGAGCCTCTGCTTCGGCGTCGCGCACTTCCGGGTCATCCCGATAGCGGCTCCTGGCTTCCGCTTCGTCGGCGCTCACTCCTGGCTGCTCTCGGCGCCGGCGATGAGCCTCTCCTTCGGCGTCGCGCACTTCCGGGTCATCCCGATAGCGGCTCCTGGCTTCCGCTTCGTCGGCGCTCACTCCTGGCTGCTCTCGGCGCCGGCGATGAGCCTCTGCTTCGGCGTCGCGCACTTCCGGGTCATCCCGATAGCGGCTCCTGGCTTCCGCTTCGTCGGCGCTCACTCCTGGCTGCTCTCGGCGCCGGCGATGAGCCTCTGCTTCGGCGTCGCGCACTTCCGGGTCATCCCGATAGCGGCTCCTGGCTTCCGCTTCGTCGGCGCTCACTCCTGGCTGCTCTCGGCGCCGGCGATGAGCCTCTCCTTCGGCGTCGCGCACTTCCGGGTCATCCCGATAGCGGCTCCTGGCTTCCGCTTCGTCGGCGCTCACTCCTGGCTGCTCTCGGCGCCGGCGATGAGCCTCTGCTTCGGCGTCGCGCACTTCCGGGTCATCCCGATAGCGGCTCCTGGCTTCCGCTTCGTCGGCGCTCACTCCTGGCTGCTCTCGGCGCCGGCGATGAGCCTCTGCTTCGGCGTCGCGCACTTCCGGGTCATCCCGATAGCGGCTCCTGGCTTCCGCTTCGTCGGCGCTCACTCCTGGCTGCTCTCGGCGCCGGCGATGAGCCTCTCCTTCGGCGTCGCGCACTTCCGGGTCATCCCGATAGCGGCTCCTGGCTTCCGCTTCGTCGGCGCTCACTCCTGGCTGCTCTCGGCGCCGGCGATGAGCCTCTGCTTCGGCGTCGCGCACTTCCGGGTCATCCCGATAGCGGCTCCTGGCTTCCGCTTCGTCGGCGCTCACTCCTGGCTGCTCTCGGCGCCGGCGATGAGCCTCTCCTTCGGCGTCGCGCACTTCCGGGTCATCCCGATAGCGGCTCCTGGCTTCCGCTTCGTCGGCGCTCACTCCTGGCTGCTCTCGGCGCCGGCGATGAGCCTCTGCTTCGGCGTCGCGCACTTCCGGGTCATCCCGATAGCGGCTCCTGGCTTCCGCTTCGGTCGGCGCTCACTCCTGGCTGCTCTCGGCGCCGGCGATGAGCCTCTGCTTCGGCGTCGCGCACTTCCGGGTCATCCCGATAGCGGCTCCTGGCTTCCGCTTCGGTCGGCGCTCACTCCTGGCTGCTCTCGGCGCCGGCGATGAGCCTCTGCTTCGGCGTCGCACACTTCCGGGTCATCCCGATAGCGGCTCCTGGCTTCCGCTTCGTCGGCGCTCACTCCTGGCTGCTCTCGGCGGCCGGCGATGAGCTTCTCCTTCGGCGTCGCGCACTTCCGGGTCATCCCGATAGCGGCCCCTGGCTTCCGCTTCGGTCGGCGCTCACTCCTGGCTGCTCTCGGCGCCGGCGATGAGCCTCTGCTCCGGCGTCGCGCACTTCCGGGTCATCCCGATAGCGGCTCCTGGCTTCCGCTTCGTCGGCGCTCACTCCTGGCTGCTCTCGGCGAAGGCGATGAGCTTCTCCTTCGGTGTCGCGCACTTCCGGGTCATCCCGATAGCGGCCCCTAGCTTCCGCTTCGGTGGTGCTCACTCCTGGGTGCTCTCGGCGCCGGCGATAAGCCTCTGCCTCGGCGTCGCGCAATTTCGTGTCATCCCGACTAGCGGCTCCTGGCTTCTGCTTCGTCGGCGCTCACTCCTGGCTGCTCTCGGTGCCGGCGATGAGCCTTTGCTCCGGCGTCTCGCATTTCCGGGTCATCCCGATAGCGGCTCCTGGCTTCCGCTTCGTCGGCGCTCACTCCTGGCTGCTCTCGGCGCCGGCGATGAGCCTCTGCTCCGGCGTCGCGCACTTCCGCGTCATCCCGATAGCGGCTCCTGGCTTCCGCTTCGTCGGCGCTCACTCCTGGCTGCTCTCGGCGCCGGCGATGAGCCTCTCCTTCGGTGTCGCGCACTTCCGGGTCATCCCGATAGCGGCCCCTAGCTTCCGCTTCGGTGGTGCTCACTCCAGGCAGCTCTCGGCGCCGGCGATGAGCCTCTGCTTCGGCGTCGCGCACTTCCGGGTCATCCCGATAGCGGCTCCTGGCTTCCGCTTCGTCGGCGCTCCTCCTGGCTGCTCTCGGCGACGGCGATGAGCTTCTGCTTCGGTGTCGCGCACTTCCGGGCCATCCCGATAGCGGCCCCTGGCTTCCGCTTCGGTGGTGCTCACTCCTGGCAGCTCTCGGCGCCGGCGATGAGCCTCTCCTTCGGCGTCGCGCACTTCCGGGTCATCCCGATAGCGGCTCCTGGCTTCCGCTTCGGCGGCGCTCACTCCGGCAGCTCTCGGCGCCGGCGAGGAGCTTCTCCTTCGGCTTCGCGCACTTCCGAGTCATCCCGATAGCGGCCCTTGGCTTCTGCTTCGTCGGCGCTCACTCCTGGCTGCTCTCGGCGCCGGCGATGAGCCACTCCTCGGCGTCGCGCACTTCCGGGTCATCCCGATAGCTTCTCCTGGCTTCCGCTTCGTCGGCGCTCACTCCTGGGTGCTTTTGGCGCCGGCGAGCAGCCTCTGCTCCGGCGTAACACTTCCGGGTTATCCCGATATCGGCTCCCTGGCTTCCGCTTCGTCGGCGCTCACACCTGGCTGCTCTCGGCGCAGGCGATGAGTCTCCTTCGGCGTCGCGCCCTTACGGGTCATCTCGATAGCGGCTCCTGGCTTCCGCTTCGTCGGCGCTCACTCCTGGCTGCTCTCGGCGCCGCCGATGAGCCTCTGCTCCGGCGTAACACTTCCGGGTCATCCCGATAGCGGCTCCTGGCTTCCGCTTCGTTGACGCTCACTCCTGGCTGCTCTCGGCGCCGGCGATGGGCCTCTGCTTCGGCGTCGCGCACTTCCGAGTCATCCCGATAGCGGCTCCTGGCTACCACTTCGTCGGCGCTCACTCCCTGGCTGCTCTCGGCGCCGGCGATGAGCCTCTCCTTCGGCGTCGCGCACTTCCGAGTAATCCCGATAGCGGCCCCTGGCTTCCGCTTCGTCGGCGCTCACACCTGGCTGCTCTCGGCGCCGGCGATGAGCCTCTGCTTCGGCGTCGCGCACTTCCGAGTCATCCCGATAGCCGATAGCGGCTCCTGGCTACCGCTCCGTCGGCGCTCACTCCTGGCTGCTCTCGGCGCCGGCGATAGGCCTCTGCTTCGGCGTCGCGCACTTCCGTGTCATCCCGATAGCGGCTCCTGGCTTCCGCTTCGTCGGCGCTCACTCCTGGCAGCTCTCGGCGCCGGCGATGAGCCTCTCCTTCGGCGTCGCGCAGTTCCGGGTCATCCCAATAGCGGCTCCCGGCTTCCGCTTCGGAGGCGCTCACTCCTGGCAGCTCTCGGCGCCGGCGATGAGCCTCTCCTTCGGCTTCGCGCACTTCTGAGTCATCCCGATAGCGGCCCCTGGCTTCCGCTTCGTCGGTGCTCACTCCTGGCTGCTCTCGGCGCCGGCGATGAGCCTCTCCTTTGGCGTCGCGCACTTCCGGGTCATTCCGATAGCGGCTCCTGGCTTCCGCTTCGTCGGCGCTCGCTCCTGGCTGGTCTCGGCGCCGGCGATGAGCCTCTGCTCCGGCGTAACACTTCCGGGTCATCCCGATAGCGGCTCCCTGGCTTTCGCTTCGTCGGCGACTCGGCGCTCACTCTTGGCTGCTCTCGGCGCCCGCGATGACCCTCTCCTTCGGCGTCGCGCACTTCCGGGTCATTCCGATAGCGGCTCCTGGCTTCCGCTTCGTCGGCGCTCACCCCTGGCAGCTCTCGGCGCCGGCGATGACCCTCTCCTTCGGCGTCGCGCACTTCCGGGTCATTCCGATAGCGGCTCCTGGCTTCCGCTTCGTCGGCGCTCACTCTTGGCTGCTCTCGGCGCCGGCGATGACCCTCTCCTTCGGCGTCGCGCACTTCCGGGTCATCCCGATAGCGGCTCCTGGCTCCCGCTTCGGCGGCGCTCCCACCTGGCAGCTCTCACCATCGGCTATGGGCCTCTGCTTCGGCGTCGCGCACTTCTGGGTCTTCTCCACGGCGGCGTTTAGCTTCCGCTTCGGCGGCGCGCACCGCTGGATCTTGGCGCCGGCGGCACTGAGCCTCTGCT